>JAYXIM010036296.1:0-39519 GCA_037575425.1 Anastrepha fraterculus | reverse complement strand
TATATATAAAGCGTTTGAAGAACCGCAAGAAGAACCGCAAGAAGAACCGCAAGAAGAACCGCTCCGAAAACCGCTCGAACAACCGCAAAAAAAAAAGAAGAACCGCAAAAAGAAATTAGCTTAAACCCATATTTTCACAAAGCACTGGTTTTTTGAAAAAAAAAACTTTTGGGAAATTTGGAAAACTTTGAAAACTTGTATACAGCTGTGGTACGTATGAAGGTACGCCTGGATGTGGATGACCGATGTGGCAGTGAATATTGACGGCCGCTAGCCTTGAAGAGATTCAAAAATTATGATCCCTCCAAAAATTATGATAGCTCCAATTTATTCTTGTTTTTGGTCTTTGCGTCTGCTAGTTTCTCCCCTTTTTGTTTTTGCACGTGTGCTCGCCTTGATGGATTTGCAGTGAATAAAACTATGTCGGCTGGGCTTAAACTCAACAGCCAAAAAGGGAAACATTCACTACTTTCGTTAAGGTAATCATGATCGGGTGGGACATTTTCTCGCTGTGTTTAATTTGTATATAGAAGACATACCTGTGTTTCGTTTGTGAGTATGAACATAAGGGTGATGGAAATTAGAAGAAATTAAGAAAATGTGCACATGTACCACGGTACAACCTGACTGTCTCCTGATCGAAAAACGCGAAATCAGATCGATCATGTTGTGATAGATGGAAGACACGCTTCTAGTGTATTAGATGTACGTACGATCCGAGGACCCAACATCGACTCGGATCATTACCTTGTTGCAGCCAAACTGCGCACACGCTTCTGTGCAGCAAAAAGCTAACTACGCAAAGAATGTTCAACATCGAAAAGCTGCACTCACAACAGACAGCCAGAAGATTCGCCACTCGACTCTCACTCCTGCTCTCAGAGAGTACTGGCATGCATGAGCAATGGAGCACCATTTCTCGTTCTCTACGTACCGCCGCCGAAGAAGAAATCGGATTGCGGCGAGCCCGAAAAAAAAATTGGTACGACGAGGAATGTCATGATGCCGCAGAAAGAAAGAATGCCGCCTATAGAGCCACGCTGCGATCGGGCGCAACGCGAGCCATGTGGGATCGCTACAGAGAGCTGAAAAAGGAAAAGAGACGTATTATCCGACAGAAGAAACGAGAGGCCGAAATACGTGAGTGCGAGGAGCTTGAGATGCTGGCCAACAGGAACAACGCCCGAAAATTCTACCAGAAAGTTCGGCGGCTTACAGAAGGTTTTAAGACCGGGGCGTTTTCCTATAAGAACAAAGCCGGCGAACTGCTGAGTGACGTACAGAGCAATCTTAAATTATGGAGGGAACACTTCTCGAACCTATTAAACAGTGACAGCTGCGCATGTCACCGAGAAAGTGAAGATCCCGATACCCCAATCGTTGACGACGGAATTGTCGCGGCTAAAGAACAACAAAGCCGCGGGCGCCGACGGACTGCCGGCTGAGCTATGGCGGCGAGGAGCTGGTAAGCTGCATGCATCAGCTCCTATGCAAAATATGGTCGGATGAAAGCATGCCTGCCGATTGGAATTTAAGTGTGCTCTGCCCAATCCATAAGAAGGGCGATCCTGAAATGTGTGCCAATTCTGCGGGATTAGTCTTCTAAATATCGCCTATAAGGCTCGACCGAGCGTATTGTATGAAGGGCTGAAGCCCACCGTCAACCAACTGATTGGACTTTATCAGTGTGGCTTTAGACCTGGAAAGTCTACCATCGACCAAATATTCACAATATGCCGAATCTCGAAAAAAACCCATGAAAGGAGAATTGACACACACCAACTTTTCGTCGATTTCAAAGCTGCATTCGACAGTACGGAAAGGAGTTATCTGTATGCCGCAATGTCTGAATTTGGTATCCCCACAAAACTAATACGGCTATGCAAGATGACGTTGTTCAAAACCAGCAGCGCCGTCATAATTGAGAAGGACCTGTCCGAGCCGTTTGATACCAAACGAGGTTTTAGACAGGGTGACTTCTTTAACCTGATTAACTTAATCGCTCAGGCACAATATTTTATAAGAGCGTACAATTGTTGGCGTATGCCGATGATATTGACATCATCGGCCTTAACAACCGCGCTGTTAGTTCTGCCTTCTCCAAACTGGATAAAGAGGCAAAACGAATAGGTCTGGTGGTGAACGAGGACAAAACGAAGTACCTCCTGTCTTCAAACAAACTCGCGTATCGGCACCCACGTCACTGTAGACAGTTACAATTTCGAGGTTGTAAAAGACTTCGTCTATTTAGGAACCAGCATTAACACCGATAACAATGTCAGCCTTGAAATCCAACGTAGAATCTCTCTTGCCAACAAGTGCTACTTTGGACTAAGTAGGCAATTGAGTAGTAAAGTCCTCTCTCGACGAACAAAACTAACACTCTACAAGACTCTCATCATGCCCGTCTTAACGTATGGCGCAGAAGCTTGGACGATGACAACATCCGATGAAGCGACGCTTGGAGTGTTCGAGAGAAAGATTCTGCGTAAGATTTTTGGACCTTTGCACGTTGGCAACAGCGAATATCACAGACGATGGAACGATGAGCTGTATGAGCTTTACGACGACATAGACATAGCGCAGCGAATAAAGATCCAGCGGCTACGTTGGCTGGGTCATGTCGTCCGAATGGATACAAACGCTCCGGTTTTGAAAGTATTCGATGCGGTACCAGCTGGTGGTAGCAGAGGAAGAGGGCGGCCTCCTCTGCGTTGGAAAGATCAGGTGGAGAAGGACTTGGCTTCACTTGGTTTGTCCAACTGGCGCCGGTTAGCACGAGAAAGAAACGACTGGCGCGCTTTGTTATTTGTTAAACTCGGCCAAAATCGCGTAAGCGGTTATAGCGCCAATTAAGAAGAAGAAGAAGAAGAAGAGTTTTAGGCTTTTTGAAAATTTTAGCTCAATTTTGGGTTTGTTGTTCCATAGATTACATGGAGATACTACGATACCACCAAGGTGATGAAGTCTCTGTCTGCCCAACGCAGGACATTCACAAAGCACTTGTTCTGAGCTTTCTATGTCCATTACGCAAAAGAGGCAGACATTGGTATCAGATAGACCAATATTATTTAGATGATACCTCAGGCTGCAGTGACCTGTAAGATATCCTGTTAAAAGACGCAGATCTACTCTGTTTAGTGAGAGAAGTTTGTCAGATATTCCTTTGGTGGGACTTAGGAATAGTTTGGCTTGACGCTGACCGGCACAATTTAGTCAATGTGCAGCAAATTTTTTTCTTCCCATTTCGTAAGGAAATCAGTAATGTGGCCTTTTGTGAGTCCACAGAAAGGCTCAGGACCAGTAAGTTGCATATTTGCTTCTTGTTTTGCAAGGTCATCTGCCATTTCCTTTCCCTCATGTCCTTCATGTCGCGGAATCCAGCATAGTGTTACTATGTTGAGAAGGTTTGGGCAATCATTTACCAATTTATAGGTGATAGTTGTTGATAGAAGGGCTTTTAGAGCCGCTTGGCTATCTGAAAGTATGTGGATGTGAGTACCTCTCATTTTCCTGCTAAGGTATTCTCTCACACATATTTCAATGGCATGTATTTCTGCCTGGAATATTGTTGGGGAGAGTCCCATCGGAATAGATTTTTTGAATTTAGGCCCATTGATTCCGGACCCTGTTCTACCATTTTCCAATTTGGACACATCAGTAAACCATAGCTGAGAGCCAGGTTTGAAAGTGATAGAATTAGTTCTCCAGTCTGTTCGTTCATTAATTATAACTTGGAATTTCTTGAAGAGTATTGGTTTGGGTGATAGTATGTCATCCCTATGAAGAATGGGACTATGTAGGAAGTCTTCTAAGATCTTTAAATGCCCTTTCATATCCCCACTTTTAAGTTTAGATATACCTTTTAGTCGTAAGGCACTCGAGCGAGCTTCCCTTTCAATTAGAATTGGAAGCGGTGGTATGTTCAGGAGCACACCCAATGCATCCATGGGACATGTTTTCATAGCCCCTGTAATACCAACACATATCAGGCGATGCAGTTTGAAAATACGAACGACAGGAGCTTTGTTCTGATAACTTCGAGTTTATTTATTGAAAAATAGTTCCCTCTGGCCTCGTTACACTGTTTTGCGCATTCTAAAAGCTTTTCGAAAGGGTGTTTCAAGTCATTGGTCGGAATCCGGAATGTCATTAAGACTGCAGTACAAACTTCTTGAATGGCCTCTACGGAACGTTTTCCTTTCATAGCCAAATGCAATTTTCCGCAAAGGTAAAACTCACAGTGAGCCATATCAGGCGAATACGAATTGCAGCTTTTAAGCAGAAGTTCTTGGGTTGAGAGAAGCTTGCAGGATAATGAGAAATCATTCACTACAACTATTGGAACTATGTATTTGGTCAGACAGTCAAGCGGCCATCTTAGCCATAAAGTCACCAACAACCAATTCAAAAACTGTCAGACAATGCAAAGAAGAATTAAATGCCTTGGCAGGCTCGGCAAACATCATTCGACTTTGGGTCTTGGCTATAGGAACGTAGAAGGAAATGAGAAAGCTGATGAGCTGGCAAGACGGGGGGCTTCCTCTAGAGTCTCCGAAGTGCTAGCAAGGGGAAACTCCCGAAGGGTCTACAAAAAGGAAATTTTCCTGCAATTTCAGAAGCAGACTGTTGACAGTTGGACCAAAACTGATTCCTGAAAAATAGCGAACAAAACGAGGCCGGATTACAACAAACACAGAACTGCCGAGCTGTTAAGAAAGCCAAGAACAATTGACGGTAGGCCGAGTCTGAGTGCTCTACCATATGGAATGCTGGGAGAATTATCAATGGGTAACTTGAAAGAAATTGTAGAAAAGAAAATAGACGCCATGGGCAAATTCATAGTCAAATTATGTTTTTGACTAAAAAGTGGCAGTGTTTCTACTAATAGTGTACCAAAATAGCACCGTTTTTGCTAACTGAGTCTGGGATGTGTCATCCAGACAACACCTCTACCGAACAACCAATCAAGATGATAATTCTGCGATCCAGACATGCAAAATGGGAGCGAGGAAAGTATTAAAATTTGTTCCCATAGTCAAACCGTGATCAAGGCTCCTATGACGGCATGGTGCAGATCCAAACTAGTCAACTCCTATAAAGAGAAAATCCAATCTCTTGGGCGTGCAGGTAAAACTTCTTTGATCTGGGTTTCAAGACATAGAAACGCGGAGGGAAATGAAATTGCTGACGAGCTTGCGATGAAGGGCACTGAATTGATCTCAGAGACCTCCTACCCGATCATCGGTATCCCCCTGACAGTTGTTAAAGGGAATTGCACAACTTACTTCTCATGAAAGCGCAGCAGATATGAAGCTCTATTTCTTCATGTGCTTTTCGTAAGCCCTTTGGCCCCAGTGCAATAGACAGAGGACTCAGAAAGTCCTGGAGAATCCACGCCATTCAATTCCCAATTTTGTAGTTGTGTTTCCAGGTCATTGGACGATCGGCACACATGCGGAAAAGCTGGGTTTGCCATTTAATTCCCAATGCTGAAGCTGTGCGGACCTTTCAGAGAAGGAGATTGTTGAAGCAATTTCTTTGTAAATGTCCGAGTTTGGCAGCAGGACGTTTAAGGTCACTGGGTGATCCTTTCTTCGACAGCCTGGGGTAGCGTGCCGACCGAAATCCCATCAATCTTCTCCATTACATAGACTGCTCTGACTGGCTGGGGATATCTGGCTGTTGGAGGTCTCATAATGGTATCAAAACGGCACCTTAGTGCTACCTGGGAATTTTCCGAGTAGTACTTCTATAAGCAGCGCCGTCAGAATTGGGAAGGACCTCTCCGAGCCGTTTGATACCAAATGAAGTTTCAGACAGGGTGACTCGCTGTCGTGTGACTTCTTTAACCTAATGTTGGAGAGCATCGTACGAGCCGCAGAACTTAATCGCTCAGGCACAACATTTTATTAGAGCGTACAATTGTTGGCGTATGCCGATGATATTGAAGTCATCGGCCTTAACAACCGCGCTGTTAGTTCTGCCTTCTCCAAACTGGATAAAGAGGCAAAGCGAATGGGTTTGGTGGTGAACGAGGACAAAACGAAGTACCTCCTGTCTTCAAACAAACAGTCGGCGCACTCGCGTATCGGCACCCACGTCACTGTAGACAGTTATAATTTCGAGGTTGTAAAAGACTTCGTTTATTTAGGAATCAGCATTAACAAGGATAATAATGTCAGCCTTGAAATCCAACGTAGAATCTCTCTTGCCAACAAGTGCTACTTTGGGCTAGCAGAGGAAGAGGAAGGCCTACACCTACGCACTAAGCCCTAACTCCGACCTCTGTAGCTTTAGTTTGCCCTGCGGTACCGCCGTTTAAGCATTGCATCGCACGGCCAAGCTGACCAGTATAGCTCTTCATATATGTTTCTGTCTCTGTCTACCCTTCATTACTTGTTCATCTTATCTGTTAACTGCGTTCCCATTCCTTTTCCGCAGTTCCAGTAGCGCCTTTGCGGATCATTGTCTCATCTTGACCCACACCAACTTCGATTGCAGTATGTGATTTAAAGTGTTGCCTGGGGTGATTCTTTCTTTGATAATTTCTTCGATCGATAGTCATTAAGATGCGTATCTCGGGCAGGAGAAGAAGATATGTTCAGCGTTCTTACTGCCGTTGCCGCAGAACGAGCAGTCTGCTGCGTCCTCGTGGCCGAGTATTTGAAGATACTCTCTGTAGCGTCCACATCCCGTCAGGAACTGTGTCAGGTAGTAATCCGTGTCACCATATCCTATCTCAACCCATGACTGCGCGCTTCTGATGAGTTTATGCGTCCACCTCCCTTTTGTCGCTAGGTCCCAGTGATTTTGCCATTCATTTATTTTCTCCTGCTTTCCTCCTTACGCTCTTCCACCGTTAGTCGCCTGTTTAGGTTTTTGGCCTTGTTCAGAGGCCATTATATCTGGTGATATCTGGCATGATACCCGTTCCATTGTGAACCATTATTTGTTAGTTGAATCATTTCATTGGTTTGGTTTCAATTGGGCTTAATTTTGCACAAATTCTACCCTGAAAAAAAAAAGAAATTGGTAGCCTTGCGCGCTTGCAAATGTGCCACCCTCGCAGCAGGGCACAAACGTACATATGTATGTTTATTTTTATTTTCCACTCACATGCTCGCTCAATAAATTTTTCGTTCATTTGAATACATAAACAGCTAAAGGTATTCAAAATAAAATACAGCCAATATCTGATGAAAGGAAATCTCAGTGTTTACGTTGCTTTTGCTTTCACTTTGCCCCATTCAATTTCGACTCAACCAATTAACCCTTTATTCCATTCGCTGCATCCTTTTATTTATTAATTTTTTTCCGCTGATTGCTGTTCACTTTTCCACTCAAATGGGGTCAGCCGCATCTTTGTCGGATGAGAAAATCTAATTTTTATTAAATTAGCATTTGGAAACTGCGCAAAACCCATCATATCATATAAGTTGATGCACGAAAACCCCCAACAACATACAAACATACGGCATACAATCATCGACACCACATTTAGTGGTAATTTTTGTTTTTTGTTTTTGTTTTTCTTTACTGCTGCTTTCCTGCAGCATGGTAGTAAGACCGCAATCATCAGCGTGGCAAGTGGCTGCTGCATTGGTAACGGCAACAACAGCAGCAACATCATTATCGACATTCAGTCACCATCACTAGATTCCCACCGATCGCCTGCCCGCCCATGCCGTGCCTTTAGAGCTCCTACTATTTGCAGCTGACTCAACCAATGCGGTTCACCCCAGTGTTTGAAGCGATTCGCTTGCATGTATACGAGTACAGTTGAATACGCTCGCCCACACTTGCAAACACTTTCGTGCATGACCAGGCGGCATTCATGTCCAAACACACGCGCACACACTTCTTCGAAAAATGAACGCCCACCCTTTGAACTGTATTTCATTGCGATTAACCAAAGTCCATCGTGAATTGTATAAGTATGTAAAGTAAATATGTGTGTGAGTGTGTGTGTGTGTATGCATATGTATGCATGAATTGTCCAGCAGGTGAACTATGCATAAAAGCATCGATGCCGTTGGTGTTGTTGCAGTTGATTGTGCTGCAGGTGTAAATGTGCAGTATAACTTAATTTCTGCACTTTTTTATTCCTTTAATTTATTTCGTTTTCCATTCGCTTTCATTCACTATTTTTTTTCCACTTTAATTTTTTTTTTTTTGTATTTGTTTTGTTTTTGTGCAATCCAATCTTAGGTTATTTGACTGTATGATTAAAAAAGTAAATAATTGCTATTATGCATTGAATTTTCTGCCCACCAATTCATTTGTAGATTTGCGTATGTTGAATATTGAATGCTATTGCAAAAAGTAGTTGCTGATCGAAGGCGATAGGTTTCTGATATTAATAATAAAAAAACTGCAGTTCATGGTATTGAAACTTTTTTTACACTCTTTATTTTTTTAGTGAATCTCAGTAATTTTATGTGAATCGATCGGTCAAAATTGACGAAGTTACAAGGCTCATTTGTCCATGCAAGGTCAAAGAAATGGCTAGTAGGTTAGGTTGAAATTGAAATTTGAAAAGGTCGAGCCAAGGAGCGCCAGTTTTAGAGAACGAATATTACTCATTCTCATGACATCGGAACCCAATACTCGTAGTCGTGCTCTAGCAAAGGCAGAACACTCACAGAGAAAGTGCTCAGTGCTATCCGCCTCCTCCAAGCATGACAGGCATACCGGGTCCTCGATGATTCCAATGGTGGTCATATGCTGACCCCATGGGTTGTGTCCTGTAATGATGCCGACCATCAACCGAATATCTTTCCTTCTAAGTTTAGGTAGAAGGTTTGACAGTTTTCTGTTCGGACTTGTCACAAAACACTTTGCAGTTCTGCAGCGTTCTAGACCGGAGCATCGCTCTTTATGTAGATTGCCTACATAATAGTTGATCCAATTCTTGATTCCTGCGGGACTGATTCCGATTATTGGCTCTGGCCCTTGTGGAGGCACCGCTGATCCACGGTTTGCCAATTCGTCGGCAATTTCGTTTCCTTGAACACCGGAGTGTCCCGGAACCCATATAAGTACAAGCCTGTTTTGTCTTGCGACAGAATTAAGCTTCTTCTTGCATTCTTGAACAATCTTTGAGGTTTGCTTTGCGTTCTCCAGGGCCTTCAATGCAGCCTGACTGTCACTGAAGACTCCAATCTGTTTCCCGCTCCATCTCCTCTCGATTACACTGTGCGACAGTGAAAATATACTTTTATAGAGACCTAGTACAACTTGTAGGTATAGTAAAACTAAGAAACATGGTATAGGAGAAATTTCCAATACACCCCCAAAATCTCATTTTATGGCCATAAAACCGTTTTTCAGTAGGTTGATGTGAACAATCACTCCTAACTTCGCCAATTTCCATCCGATTTCGAATTTGTTTTTTTAGTTCGAAAGAACAAAAACAAGCCTTTTTGACAGTGTGTTGACATTTTTTCTGAAATGACAGCTGACGAGACTGTAGACGGAAGTATTTGGAATTTTTTTATTTTTTCTCTATTTTTTCAACTTTGACATAATTTTTACGATATTATCCGATATTGAGGATTTTTTTTAGTACCCTACTATTATAGTAAATTTAATTTTGCGTCAAATGAGCTATATTTGACTGTACTTGAATTAAAATTAATAGAGTTGTGTGGGTTTTAAGATTTTTTCTTTTTTTTTACTACGAGATTTGGTATGCGTTTCGAAGCATGAAAATGATAACAAGTGTCATTATAAACGCATAATATTTATTGTAGTATTGTGCAGTGCATCACTGTACGGTATGGTACGGTACGGTACGGTTCGGAACTGGTTCCAAATTTAAAAATGCATTGGAAACGGCCCTTTGGAGTTTAGTATGGTACGGTACATTTGTCATTCTCTTCATCAGTTTTGAATACTTCTCTGTAAGAAATTCGATCATCATCATTCATCTTAAGTCGTCATCAACTAAATTCCATTGTTTAAATCGAGAAGCGAGCGTTTTAGATTGTCTTCCCGATAGAAGTAAATCACGAGGAAGATCCTGAAAATCTGAATTTGATACAATGTGTCGTTCTGAAGACTTAGAACCAGACGGAAATTACTCTTCATCATCAGGTTTATTGTTATCAGTTTGATCATCATCAGCAATGAGTTGAACTTCCTTCAGTTCATGACTTGCAGTTGAGTCAATCATATCGTCCAAGACTACGGGGTTCTTAGCAGTTGCAACATCAGCATACTTTATGTGCTTTCGAGTTTTATAATGATGACCGTTTACGTCCGTTTTACAAAAATAACAATCATCTGGTTTATGATAAGGCTGATGATGCGACATCATCGGAGAATATTGAGAAATTCGACTTTTCTGGCAACGTTTTGATTTATATCTCTTGAATTTCAATGAAACAAACAATAAAACTTTGACGTTTTAATAAGGTTAAATTATAATAACAAACTTCTTTTGTTAATCAATGTACAGTGTGAACTTTGGTACACTTGGGAGCTTTTTCATATTTCTATTGAAAAAAAAGTGCTATAATATGTCAGATATTTTCGTAAGTTCTAACCAGTTCTGTTGTATGCAGTACAGTGTACTCTTATGCATACATATACACTCCAACAAATATTACGTATCTATAATAACGCATCAAAACACGTCCTTATTCCCATTTAGCGTATGTTATACCTACATACCAAATTAGTAAAAAAAAAAAAAAAATCTTATAACTCACACAACTCTTTTAATTTTAATTCAATTACAGTCAAATATAGCTCATTTGACGCAAAATTAAATTTACTATAACAGTAGGGTACTAAAAAAAATCCTCAATATCGGATAATATCGTAAAAATTATGTCAAAGTTGAAAAAATAGAGAAAAAATAAAAAAATTCCAAATACTTCCGTCTACAGTCTCGTCAGTTGTCATTTCAGAAAAAATGTCAACACACTGTCAAAAAGGCTTGTTTTTGTTCTTTCGAACTAAAAAAACAAATTCGAAATCGGATGGAAATTGGCGAAGTTAGGAGTGATTGTTCACATCAACCTACTGAAAAACGGTTTTATGGCCATAAAATGAGATTTTGGGGGTGTATTGGAAATTTCTCCTATACCATGTTTCTTAGTTTTACTATACCTACAAGTTGTGCTAGGTCTCCATAAAAGTATATTTAATTTTTTTTTTTGTCACACCGTGTTATCCATTCGGCTACTTTTAGGATGGCAAAAACTTCTGTTTGGAAAACAGTTGCCATTCCCCCCATAGCGTAGTGATACTTATTACTATCGTTTTAGTACCATCCGGCTCCAGACCCTATTTCAGTCTTGGGCCCATCGGTAAAGAAAATATCCGTCAAACCTCCCTGCATGCCTCCTGGATTGCTCCATTGCTCACGCAATGGAAATCTGACATCAAATTTCCTTCCGAATGAAACTGTGGGTATCAGGTCATCTTTAGGTGCCAAAAACAGTGGATACTGCTCCGACAGCAACTTAAAGATTTCTCTGTGTCCCGAAGTTCCATCTTCGTGCCAGAAACCATATTTATGGAGTCTACACATTGCTTTTATTGCTTCCTGTTGTATCTTAAGATCCAGGGGAGCAAATCAAGCATAGAGTCTAGGGCATCACCAGAGATTGTACTCATGGCACCCGTGATGCATAAACATACACTTCTTTGCAGCCTGTATAGTTCCCGGATTGTGACTTAACCATGCTCCGTCGCCACCAGACCACAGAAGCGTAAGTGACGGTAGAAGCGTAAGTGATGATAAGTGCTATGTATATCCATAGGACCACAGTAGGTTTCAGACCCCAGGTTTTGCCAAAGGCTCTACGGCAATTGCTGAAAAATCTTCAACGCACGATTCACCTTCAGTGAAACGTGTGTCTCCCAAGTCAGCTTCTTATCCAAGATTACTCCTAGATATTTAACTTCGTTGGAAAGACCTAGTGTCACACCTTTCAGTGTTGGAAGACTAAGTCCATCCAATTTCCGTTTTCTCGTAAACAAGACTATGGCTGTTTTGTTCGGATTAACGGAAAGACCTTGTGTCATGCACCAGTCATCGATTTTGTCAAGAACCCTCTGCACTTTCGTGCAAAGCCTCCTTAAGGATCTATCCGATGTTAACGCACAGACGTCGTCCGCATATGCTTGGACGCGAAAACCGAGTTCCTGCATCTCCACTAATAGAGAGTCTACGACGAAGCACCACAGCAGCGGAGAAAGAACACCCCCTAGGGGACATCCTTGCTTGCTCTCAGAGAGCATGGAATATATCCATTTTATAAAGGCTTGATTAACTCCGTGTGGTTCGGCAGAAGAACATATCGAGCTGAAAGTGCCATTATCAAAAGCCCCCTCAATGTCCACGAACACGCCCATTGTGTATTCGTCAGCTTACAGCCCGGCTTCAATCTTGCTAACAAGATCGTGTAAGGCTGTTTCACATGATTTTCCACTCTGGTAAGCGTGTTGATTTCTACTAAGTGGACTTCTCGGCAATACCCCCACTCGAATATGTTTCTCTACCACTCGTCCAGACTTTTCAACATGAATGATGTCAAACTGATTGGTCTAAAACTTTTTGCTAGGGAATAGTCATCTTTTCCTGGTTTCGGAATAAATACTATTCCTACGCGTCGCCATTAGGATGGTATATAACCAAATGCAAGACAGGCTGTGAAGATCCTTTTCAGGGTCTCAATCAGCTTGTCTCCTCCTTTTTAAACATTGCTGGATATATTCCGTCAGGTCCAGGGGACTTAAAGTTCTCAAAGGAAGACAAGGCAAACCTTATCGATTCCCTTGCCACTATCCGACTAGCAATATACCAGCTGTACCTAGAGGTTTCCCCGTTGCCACCGTTATTGTTCATGCCACTCTCAACTTCAGAGAGAGTTCTACTACCCGGAAAATGGGTTTCGAGTAGAGCATTAAACGTTTCCGATTTGGAAATGGTGTATGAACCATCAAGTTTTCGAATGGAATCCAGCCTTACTGAGCGGTCTAAATGAAGGACCTTACAAAGTCTCGCTGTTTCCCTCATTTCTTCGACGTTACTGCAGAAATTTCTATAGGATTCAAGCTTGGCTTTCCGTACTTTTTTCTTATATTTTATTTGTGTAAGTCGATGATTTGCCCAGTCCTCTTCTGTTTTGGTCTTCAAGGCCTTATTAAGAAGTTTCCTGGACCGTACACGAAGCTTCGACAGTTCAGAGTTCCACCAAGGAACAGTTTTCCCCTGTCTGCTTTGCCTGAGTGGGCACAGTTCCTCAAAGCAATTGATTAAAGTACCTTCTAACTTCTTAGTAGCATCTTCAATCATTTCTGCTGATTTGAGTTTTTTCAGGTTTGGTAATCGCTCTGTTACAAGCTCACCATAGGAGGATTCCTACCGGAAGGTATTGATATTGTGTCGATTCCCAGTCGGAATTCGATAAGACGATGATCAGAAAGAGAGTCCTCTTCCAAAACTCGCCATTTATTTATGCAAAATAGTCTCCTCTGGCCTCGATACACTGTTTTGCGCGATCTAAGAGCTTTTCGAAGAAGTGTTTCAGGTCATTGGACGCAAAACGTTTTCCTTGCTAGCCCAAATGCAATTCTCCGAGTAGGTAGGAGTGCTTGATGGTCAAAATGCGATTTCTAGTCAAAAACTCAGTCGCAAGAGTGGATTATCATGCAATAAGCGCCAGCGCCCTCCTTCGCGGTATTCAGGGCGAATTTGACGAATGCGATGCAAAAAACGCTTCAAAACGCCAGCATAGAAAATTGCATTGACGGTTTGGCCCATTTGGTTTGGTGGCCAATTCCCTTAGAATCGACTTGATTTTTGACTTCTCCAAACGCGATTTTTTGGGTGGGTGCTCGTCTGGTGCCTTCCATTCGGCACTTTGACGCTAAGTTTCAGGTGCAAGTTCGAAGCACCACGTTCTATCACCAGTTACAATGTTACAATTCATCCAGAATCCAACTAGCGCTTTCGCACCATTTTGTTGTTAATGAGGTTTTTCGTCTATTGAATTCTGAGCAATTTTTGGTCCTCAATTAATTTGTTGCGGAATGAAACGTGCACAGACCTTTCGTAAGCCCAAATGAGCAGTTAAAATGCGATAAATCTATGTTTTGGAGATATTCAACTCCGATTCCATGAATTTGAAGGATGATTTCGGTTTATTTTTGATAAATTTACAAACAACTTCGATGGAGTTTTCGATGACTACCGATTTTGGATGAACATGCGGGCCCATTGTAATTTATGTCCTCGCAACCATCTCTGAAACGTGTAAACCACTCATGAACTCAGGCACGAGATTGACAATCAACGCCATCAAACTTTTTCAGCAATTCATATAACGTCACCGACTATCCAAATTTGCCCAGAAAGAGCCACAACTTGTGGCGAAATGTTGGTGTAAGATTACTATGTCGACATCAAGCCAAACCATTACAATGAAAGCAGCAGAAGAGCCAGAATTGAAAAAAGCGCACCAAGTTCACTTAAGTTCTTACAAGAAAATGGTTTCTGTTGAGAAGAAACAGATTTCCGGAACCAGCAAGCGCTGGCAAAATCAAATTAAATTCAATTCTTGTCTGCCAGTAAGCAGCACAGGTACCCTTTGCAGCTGCGGCATATTAGTTAGCCTAAATTAGGCAGTATGACTTTCTGTGAAGAAGCCGAGACAAAAGAGAATATAATAAAAATGTTAAAAGAGAAGAGCACAAATAGAAAACGCTTCATTATTGCTGCTGCAGATGGGTAGTATGACCAAGCATTCCACATTTTATACCGTCACAGCGTAAATTGGGGCAACGGATATGAATGTTTAGCAGCAGCGAGTTGGAAAAACGTTTCGAAGCCTCACCCGAACAGGCAAAAAGTGCTTTAGCCGCGGCTATGTTAATTACCAAACGTGGCGGCAACAACCGTGCCTGTGAGAACCAGCAACAACAACAACGGCTACAACAACATGAGTAAAAGTAAATGTGCATGGTAACTGGCGTATGATTTCGCAATTGGCTAACCGTTGCAAAGGGCGGCACAACCGAAGTAAAAGCCAATGCGCTCGAGCAAAACTGAGGCAAGGCAACGCAAAAGGAAATACAAGTTAAAAGTTGAATAAAATTTACGTTATTACACATGCACACAAACACATTAGTAGGAACAAATTTCCCTGCTACAGCGCTGCTAAAACTCGTACATCTCTACAAATATTTAATGCAAGAGCCAGTTTAATGGGCGCAAAGCAGGTCAACACCGACCGGTCCGTCGTGCTGCCAATTGCGGTAGTGGCATCACCCTATCACCAGTCGAGCTGCAGCATTTCTTTTTTCACCATTGAGTTATTTATTAAGCAAATGCTGCTGGATTTGAAATAGAAAAGCAGTAGAGGATGCTTAGGGTTTTTTGTGTGTGTTTTGTTGTGTGATAAAATCGCGCTTCAAAACCGCTGCTTTTTCGATTCAAGAACCCTTATGCCAATGCAGCGCATGAAATGCTAATTAATTTGACTTATCTGTGAGGAAATTCGATCATTTTAGCAGCGTAATGAAAATACGGTAACTATGGCGATGACAAGGACACGAACGCAATTGCTAAAGCTGATGCTGTGCATGCGAATCCTAATTTGGTGGTTGAGTTTGGGAGAAGTAGCGGAAATTTCGTGTATTTATGATTGTGTTCGTAGTTAGGAGAATGAGGCGTAAAAAAAGAAAAAGCTAAAAACAAAAATAAAATTTAAAAAAGACTGCAAACTGATTTTTGGAAATTAATAATTTATGCACCTATCCACTTCAGCAAACCTCCCCTGTTGGCTCCTCACTTGCAATAGCGGCCGCATCAAGACCGGCTGCGTGTTGCATAATCGTAGCGTATTGCACTTTTTTTTTAATTTTTACATATAAGAATGAATAGTTGATATATTTATAAATACGAGGGGTGCCTTTTATATGTCGGGATTAGAAAACAAAAACAAATTTTAATCATCGAAAATCTCTTTATTGTTTTTCAAAATATTCTCCATGAAGATCTATACACTTTTGCATGCGTTGGAACCAATTGTCGAAGCACTTTTGCCACTCTGAATGAGGTACCTCCGAAACATGATTCTGAATGCCGCAACCGCTTCTTCAGGTGTCGAAAAACGTTGACCTCTCAGTTGGTTTTTTACTCACGGGAATAAAAAGAAGTCATTCGGTGCCAAGTCAGGACTATACGGCGGATGACCCATTAATTCGATGTTTTGGGTGCTCAAAAATGCAGTTGTTTGAGCCGATGTGTGAGAGCTCGCATTGTCTTGGTGTGTGGGATCCAACGCGAACAAATTTTTTTGACAGTCAAATGTTTATGCAATATTGAATGTATGCTGGTCCCACTAATGCCTAAGATTGTCTCAATCTCACATGACGATCTTGCAATATCAGTTCGCGCACAGCATCAATGGTTTTCGGAACAACAACTGATTTTGGACGACCTTCACGAAATTCGTCTTGGAGTGAACTACGACCACGACTGAATTCACCATACCATCGATAAACACTGGTCCTTGATGGAACTTCATCGCCAAAAAATGAATTAAGTTCATCCATGCAATGTTGCTGAGTTAATCCACGTCGAAAGTTGTAAAAAATAATCGCACGAAAATGTTCATGATTTAATTCCATTTTTGGACCGAGATGAATCTTTTGAGTTACTGTAAACAACATAAATAGAGCTGGTATTTCAAAACGTTCTGAGTACGTAAAAGCCAAAAAATGTCAAACTTTGCGATACAGCTGTCAGTTGCCAGATTGCAACACCAGGGTTGCCAAATTGCAACACCAGGGCTGCCAAATCCCGAAATATAAAAGGCACCCCTCGTATACCCAGTGCGTTTAACAACTAAAGGGTGGTTAAGTTTCAAGGGCTGGTATTGATTTTAAATTAAATAGAATTTTTTTTAGGAAATTATTGCCATTTCTCTTTATTATGATAATATTCGTATGGCTCAATTATTTATGAAACAAAATATCGCCCAAACGGCCGCCGCGGTCTCAACGGCACATCTTCATCCGATGGTCCAAATTTTAGATGACACTGAGGCGTAATTGAGGTTCTACGCCGTTAATGTCCCGAATTATCTCATCCTTTAGCTCTTGAATTGTTGCTGGCTTATCGTCGTACACATTTTCTTTTAAATAAACCCAAAGAAAGAAGTCCAATCACATGATCTTGGTGGCCAATTGACATCGCCGCGACGTGAGATTATTCGGCCATCAAATTTTTCGCACAAAAGAGCTATTGTTTCGTTAGCTGTAAGACAAGTGGCACCATTCTGTTTAAACCATATATCGTCCATATCCATATCTTCCATAAAAAGTTTGTTATTATCTCACGATAACGAACACTATTCAAATAACTGCCTGACCGGCCTCAATTTGGAAAAAATACTGCCCAATGATGCCGCTGGCCTATAAACCGCACCAAACAGTCACTCTTTGTGGGTGCATTGATTTTTCGGCAATCACTATTGGATTATCATTCGCGCAAATGCGGCAATTCTGCTTATTGACGATTTCACTGACGTGAAAATGTGCCTCATGACGGAAGATTATTTTCTTCACGAAGTGCGCGATATGCATTTTGATTTGAACGCCCGTTTTCATAATAAGCCTGAATAACTTTAACGTGTTGCCCGATAAAGTATCTTTCCAAGGTTCAAATTGAAATAGTCTGAAATTGAAAAATCCGAAATGAAATGTAGAAAAACACTTGACATTTAGGTGTGGTTTACATTCAACATCGGCCCTTAAAATTTAACCACCCTTTACAACACAGGGACTTATTAACGAGTTTTGACTACTTATTTCTCTCGTATTTCATTCTAATAAATTTTTATTATAATACGGTTTCTTCTGCTACAAAAACCTTATAAACTCAAGTTTCAAACTTGCAAATAAAGAAGAAAAACTTAACAAACTTTCGTTAAAATTTCACGCTTTTGAAATGGACTTAAAAAAAACTGAAATATGCAGTTTTATAGCCCATTCAATTTTGAGACAATAAAGTGCAAGTTTCCAGTGGCTCTAAGGTTGCGCTGATTTTTGCCATTGTTTTATTGATGACCGTCTGATGCATTTCCTCCATATCACGAATGCTCAACATTTTTCATATGAAAGAAACCACAGAACACCGATAGCAGAAACATTTTTTTAAATCAACGCTGTTTCTCAACCACTTCTAATTTGCACTTTCTCATACCGAAATTCAAATTGCCAGAATGCCGCATAATCGATTCTGTTTATTCTAATTAAATAGTTGCAAACTTCAATTAAAATTTGTTGAATTTCCCATAAAACAACAACGAAGGTGAAAGGTCGAAGCAGCCAGGAAAAAATTACCCACTTTAGTATAGAAAACATATGCGAAACAGTGGTCCCAATAACTCTGTTCTGCTAATATGGGGGACACAGATGAGGCACGCTCTGGCCTACCAATCAACGTAAATTTGATAAAATAATACATAAATACAACATAGAAATACAAGCGTGGGACTGGAATGTCCTTGTGCCCTTATTTTATTGCCAGGTACTGAGAATCAGCCAGAAAATCAGCTAGAACTATTTGCATAAGGTTGAACTAAATTGACGTCTAAAACCTTCTGATGAAATTATTTTACAAATTGACTTTGTTGACAAAGCTGAAAAACAGCCATAGTCCAATGTTACTGGCGGTCATGAAGCACAGAGTAAGGGCCACGAAGGTTTTGCTGTGTGTAAAATTCCCAGCATATCACCCACTGTGAGTCCAGCTTGAAGCAGGCGATCAGCCGGATATGGCCAGAATTGGCGAATATGAAGAGTGTTGTATGCCGTAACACCAGAACGTCAGAAACTCCGAGAGCTTGAACGGCGAGTTTAATCGAATCTGGCACCTTTCCAAGCATTTGGAAACTGTTGGCAAGTGTTATTCTTCGTTTAAGCTCTACGCTGGCATTGTCCTGGCTGTTAGTACTAGTACCTAGTTAAACTAGTTAGTTAATTGCATAGTGAAACAAATCCCTTCACCACTTCAAATACGCGGTTGCCAACAGTGACGTATTATCCAAGACGCGAATACTCTTAGTTCGTTGACAGCTGGCACTTTGTTTTACTTTCGACAGGTCTTTTCCGATCCTGACGAAGCTTACCGCAACACTTAATGTAATTTTTTATAGCCGCATAAGTTTTGCAGGGACACCAAAATCAGATTTAGCGGCCGTTCCTGTTTGTGCTATCGAAATCAATTTTAAAATGGACAAAAAGGTAGTGTGTGCCGATTTGTCGTCCGTGGGTTTTCTCTAGAATTTAACCAACAACTGCTTAGTTTGTGTTAGACAGTTGAATAGTAAAGTTCTCTCGGAACGAACAAAAAATTGCAGCTAGACATAGTGTGATAAACAAAAACTTTATTTACTTTAAGGTGCTCGAGTTCACGAACAATATTTATTTTCCAGCCAAATATAATGCAATCATACTTTTACTTTTGAAATCCATTGCTGATTTTCTTTTTTCGCAATGCCCGTGCATCAGTGGCTTCAACAGCGATCAAGTAATACTGACAATCATCCAAAATTGTCCATGAATGCAAGGAAGCAATCAAAAACCTCGCTCGTAATCGCAGGCTTGGGTTCCGGAGCATAAAGACACAGAGGGATATGAAATAATAAATAACACAGGCCGACAGCATCTCAGACCCAAAACCAGACTATATATTTCCGAAGGTTTATGATGCGCTGAATCCAAATCTGGCCTCATAATTGCTCTATCAGCTCTGGTTTTCGAGATATCCTAACCTAAATGTAGCCTTGCAGATGTTTTCTTTCACCAAAATTAAAGGATGGCATCTTTAAATACAAGCCTTCTATTTTCAAATGGCGTTTTGTTTGCTCAAATATCATTTTTTTTCGCAGAGATATCACATTTTGAAATTTTCATGTTTCTAAATTTTCCTACACCTGAAAATCGATTAAGATAACATAGACATGATATAGTCGATTACTAATTTTCTTGAATTGAGTCTTATTTTTCTTAAAATTTTGTCTCACACCATAAGTGTGCTGACTCACCACACCCCTACACTATCTAACCTTTGGGTACCGAGTCACACACAGCCCTAACCCCTAGAAACCACCCCTACCATACCGCAAGCAGGCTAACCCACTTAACCCTGGAGACAGTGAGTTTGATAGAGCAATTATGAGGCCAGATTTGGATTCAGCGCATCATAAACCTTCGGAAATATATAGTCTGGTTTCTGGGTCTGAATGTTGGTTAAATTTTGTCGGCATGTGTAATTAAAGGAGCTGCGCGACTTGTAGAGGATGGACTAAGTCAGGTACTCAAACCTCTGCGCATATTTAAAAAGAACTATAGGAGCAAAGGTTAAGAAAGGTAAAATGCAGATGGCTTAGTTCAACCTATTACAGGGTTGCCCGGATCATGTGTTAAGGCGGATATAGAAGGAAGTGTAGTTGCTGTACTAACAGACTACTGCCTAGTTGCAGCTCATGCTTGCAAGCTAAATCTAAATCGTACCGAAACTCTCACTCTCTTGAAAACTAGACTATGCTACCTGGGTGCCCTCAGTTTCGAAAGACGAGAATGTATCTCGAACTGGAGCTAGAGCGACTCCTAAAATTCGCGAACAGTATGCGCATCGTAAGCGATGTATATTTTCGCTAAAAAAGGACTCTGATCTGGTATCGCTATGGACCATAACGGTTTTTGCATTGCTTCAATCAGCCAGTATAACCTAACTTAACTTACAACTCGTTCGTTTTCCGCTATGAACATCACCAAGCAATTTACTTTCGAATTCGTCCTCGGCTTCGCTCCCACTCTGTCTGCAACCTTAGATTTGATTTTTTGATGTCGAGTTAAATCACATCTTTTACCAAGAGCTGATGCGTATTAAAGGTTGAATCGCCTTAAAGAACGGGCCGCTGCATTTTGAGCTATGACTCACCAAAGGCATCTAGCGGAAAATGGTTGCAACTCTTTACTTCAATGACATCGGGTGACACCTAGTAAGGGGATTGTAAATACTCTTATTCGAAATTTTATGATCGCCTGCTCGATTTTGCCTTTCTTTTCAATTTTCATAAATATATTTTGAAATAAGTTTTGTATTGCAAGCATATTTGCTTGTTGCCAATCCAACATTTGTGCAACAACAAACCAACTTCAGTACATGCGATGTTTATTCCATATGCGTGTGTGGGTGTGTGTACAAGTAAGTATGTTCATATTTAGCACACAGAGGCGCTGCATGCCACTAGCAAAGAGTGTTGAATTAAAATATAAAAAATACGAGCATTCAGGGTGTCGTCAACCGTTTTGATGTTGCAGCTGCAAGGCAGCGTACAAATGAAAATCACGATGATTGGAACGCGCGGCGAGGCGTGTAAGAAGTAACAACAGCAAAAAGAATAAGCAGGACTTTAATACGTAGGTAATACTGTAGATACGCTTTCGTAGGTGTTTGTTTGCAACCGAGAAATATGAGCAAATAGGGAAATCTACTTTACTACTTATGAGCAGTTGCAGTTCGTATACATACGCAAGTGTGTGTGTGTGTGTGCCCGGGTAATTGTGCTTGTGTGCGTTGCTGGTTTATGCTTTGCAGTATATTCGATATTTTATAGCTTAATTGGGCGCTTTAGCGTATATTTCACGCAATGCTGTATATGTGTGTGTGTGTGTGCATGTTTGTATTTTAGCTGACGGCATAAACAGCTGCTGAATGCTCGCAAATTGATTATGACCTTTGCTGCAGCTTAAAAGGAGCGTGACTGCTTAAAATTTTGTGAAAATTTTCAAAATATGTTTAGGTCTTTACTTTTTCTATTTTTTATCATTATCATTTTTTTTTATTCTTAAGGCGTGTTTTGGTTTTTTAGCAGGCTAAGTTCATTCAAGCGTCACGCCGCTTGTCGACTGCCTGGTCAAATATGCGTGCCAAAAACGTCTGCTATGGCAAAATCTGTCACTCGTAGCCATTTTACTGCATAAGCTTCTACATAAATTGGCTTTGTTCTGACTAAGCCCTTTATGCCACACACCGAGTGGTGTTGGTAGAGTTAAATTGAAGCGTAAAATGTAGTCTACGCCTCCTGCTTTAATGCACATCTATGCATATTTTTTAATATTTCTGCATATGCCCAGCAGCGAAAACTTTATTGACTGCTACTGCCGCTAAATATTGGGTTGTTCAATAAGTTTTGCGGTTTGATAAGAGAGCGCGTTGCTACTAGCTTAAATCGTGTTTTATTATTGTGGATTACGAGCGGGGACTAATTTGCTGAAGAAGTTCATCACATGTCCCTAAACTGGCTAGGTCAACCCCCCACAGTTTCTCGAAATGTCGCTGTGACCAGAAACCCAGATCAGCCTTATGTCAAAGAATTTGGATACAATCTTGAATGAACCCAGGTATTCCCCGACCAGTTTTGAGAGCACCATAACATATCCCAGGGCCCTAACTGTCGCTTAGTTATCGGAGTAACAGCTATTACCCAACTAAGTAGCCAATCAGCTGCTTCTTTGATTGCCTCTACCTCTGCTTGGAACACACAGCAGTGATCCGGTAGCCTGAATTTGAGTTTCATCGGAACTCTTTGCAAAATACTCCTCCTCCAGCCCTACCGTTAAACCTCGAGCCATTCGTGAAAGGGTTAGCAAAGCCTTGTCCTCAAATGTTGCACTCGATCCACTCCTCCCCTGATGGAATATGTGTTCAGAAAGTTCCGCTTGAACTAATCCCGTTATCGTTGGATGAACCCAAAGTTTCTAAGGATACTTGTGTGCCCGTAAGTGAGGTCGAGCCTGAAAGCCGAACCTCTCAGCCTGATCGTAGTACGTGCAGCGGCAGGTTTGCTCGCAATGTCTCCATATTTAACGTTGCATTAAATGTTAGAGTAGGAGTAGTTCGAAGCACCCCACTAATTCCAATGAGTGCAGACTTTTGAACTCTCTCCAGCTGCTTAGCCGATGTCATCCTTTCCAGTGAATTCCACCAGGCAATGACTCCATAAGCAAAATTGGATTATAGACACAAAATGCAACTCTAGGCGAGAGGCCCAATCTTTTGCCAATAGCAATTTTTTGCGTCCTTGCATCCATACATGGCTATTGTTGCCTTCCTTACTCTCTTCTCAATGGTAGACTTCCACGTTAGCTTACTGTCAAAGATTATGAGTAGCTGCTTCACCTTGTCAGAAAGCATCAACGGAGCGCTCCCTATTGAAGGGGAGTTGAGCTCAGGATATATTATATTTCCTCGTGAATAGGATGAACTTGGTTTTAAGAGGATTCACCAACAAATCACAGTCCGCTGCCCATCGAACAACTACGTTCAGATATCACTGCATCAAATCGTACAGGTTATCTACAAACTATCCTCTAACAATCAGTGCCGCGTCGTCCGCGTAGGCAATCACCATACAGCCCATCCTAACCAGCTCCATCAGTAAGCCATTATATTGTTATCAAGAGAAATGGTGAGAGAACACCGCCTTGCGTTGTGTCCCTACTCACTTGCCAGCAGAGAGAGACGACTCTCTCGAAATCAAATTATAGTTTTTTTATTATTTTCACGCAACTAATTCTCTGTTTTTATTCCATTATGATATGAATTTAATTTCTTTTCGTTAAAATATGTTTTTTTGTTTTGTCTTGTTGGTGATTTTTTTGTCTTTTTTCAAACATTGAGTGAATTTTTTTTTTAATTTCCCTTTGTCCCCACAGAAAAAAACGTTGCAAAATGTGTGTATTAGACGTGGCAGGCAGTGCACATAAAATGATGGCAAAATTCAAGTGAGGAGGTAAACATTCAAAGGCACATACACATTGACACGCACACACTTATTTATATGCACATATGTGTATGAGTTTAAAATCCGCACGCCTGTCAGTTGCATTTCGTAAATAAAGTAACGGAAACAGGAAATGCGCAAATAACTGCCGCTGCTGCTGCTGCAGAAGCCTTTGGAAAAAGTATTGGGGACATTGTTTTTTTCCAACGCCACCGATTGTATGATTTTTCTTATTATTACAAACAAGTAAATCGTCTATGGTATAAGTCTAAAATGTATTTCGAGGTTTCTAAATTTGATTTTATGGAACCTGTCTGGTGTTTATACATAGAATCCTTAATGCACACTTATCGATAAGAAAATTATCATAGAATTAGCAGCACCAATTTAATTGAAAATGTTATGCTGCATCCAAATATGAAGTCATGAAATAAAAAAAATATAATTAATTCTGAGATATGGCCAAATTTCGGTTTTTGTGATCTGAAGAAAGTATACTCGCTTAAATGCAATTATCAGTTAATACGTGGCGAGTCCCAAACCCAGCGCACAACCAGCTATCATGGAATGTTTCGCCTTCTCACGTTAGCTCACTTCCGAACGGGTGTTCCGAAGCTACCCAGAGGATACGTGGACTAATCCCGGACGTTTTGAGCTACTTGAACTATATGCAGAAGAATCCTCCTGGCCACTCCCAAGTGAATGGCGATCAGTAACTTTCCCCACTTGCGTGGACTTCTACATATGGGACCATCCATCCTAAGCAGCAAAGTCCTCTCTCGACGATCAAAACTAACACTCTACAAGGCTCTCATCATGCCCGTCCTAACGTATGGCGCAGAAGCTTGGACGATGGCAACATCCTATGAGGCGACACTTGGAGTGTTTGAGAGAAAGATTCTGCTAAAGATTTTTTGACCTTCGCACGGTGGCAGTGGCGAATATCGCAGGCGATGGAAGGATGAGCTGTATGAGCTTTACGACGACATAGGCATAGCGCAGCGAATGAAGATCCAGCGGGGTGGTAGCGGAGAAAGAGGAAGGCCTCCTCTGCGTTGGAAAGATCAGGTGGAGAAGGACTAGGCTTCACTTGGTGTGTCCAACTGGCGCCGGTTAGCACGAGAAAGAAATGACTGGCGGGCTTTATTAAACTCGGCCAAAATCGCGTAAGTGGTTATCGCGCCAATTAAGAAGAAGGAGGTGCTTAGTCTGCCGCCACTAGTCCTAAATGGTTGGAATGCCCACCTGTCGTTGCTTAGGAACAACGCCTTCTTACTGCTTGGAGCGCCATCTGTGTCTCGCATTTTTCGGGCTGAAGGATCGCACAGAAGGTTGAGGATTTCGCTAAATTTCGTATATCTGCGCTATTACCGCGGTCGCCCGCTTCCTCTTGCTGGCGCCACTGATGCAATGTGTAACTGCTCATATGAAATATTAATATTCTAAAATTAAGTTTTGGCCATTTTTGAACGCTTTCTGGACTTGAAGAAAACGCCTCTCATCACTATCGTTGTGTTTTTTCTTTGAGCAATTATGCTCTTACTTTGAGTTTAATGTTTTATTATTTTTCATTTTCAAAGATTAAATTTTATTGCATCATGAATTCTGGAATGACTGCGATCAAACAGAAATACTTTTAATAGATACGACGAACTCGATTCTCTTATACGGATGCGAAATATGGGCATATTCGCTAAGGTAAAATACCGGCAAAAAATTTGCAATTTGTGCAACGCACTTGCGCACTCAGAGTGGTTTCTTCATAGAGAATAATATCAGAAGCAGTGGTTTTAGTTATCAGAGGAACCATACCTATATATATTTTAGCATAAGAGTGCAAACGGAGATGTGAAGCAAAAATCTGAGGAATTCCAGAATTATGCTTCTCTGACATCAGAATTTAAACTCTTACACTTTGGTAGGCAAGATGGAACTCTGAACGATGCGGTAGATGGACAGTGAGACTAATACCCGATCTAAAAAAGTGGGAAAGCACAGTGAGGTTAACTATTAACTTACACAGTTTTTTGTCCAGACATGGGTCCATTCGTAGAGATACTGAATACGATGACGCAGAGCACACCTTCCTCAAATGCCAGATATAGAACAGCTCTGCAACGAACTATTGGTGTACTTAAAGGAATAATCGAGGAAATGATGATGGGTGAAGAAAAACGGAATACCCTGGACGCAGGCTAAGTAAGCGAATATGTCCTCAGGTCGTCTTGGATCTCTAACTCCAAGCAATGCGTAAGCAGTCCCGGGCCTGAGGAAGAAATCCAAGGGAAGAGGAGAATCCAAAATATTTCTAAAAGATTAGGGCAGTTAATTGAAGCCGTAATCATACAAAGCATGCTCGAAGATATCGAACACTCCTTAAGAGACGAGCAAGCTGGTTTTCGCCCTCACCGAAGTTGTGTTGCCCAAGTCAACATACTCGGATTATAGTAGAACAATCAGTTGAGTGGCGCTCCCCACTCTACATGCTGTCCATTGACTTTAAGAAGGCGTTCGATACTATCAAACGAGACGCAATATGGCTGGTACTGAGTAGAAAGGAAGTTACCGCCAAGATAATCCGCCTTATCAAAGCTCTCTACGAGAGCTCCGTACTGGCAGTGCTTCACAAATGCGATATCAGCGATCCATTCACTACCAACGCAGGCGTAAGGTAAGGTTGCCCTGTCGCCCCTTCTCTTCGCCATCGTCCTTGAAGACGTCATGAGCAAACTGACCCTGCACAAAAAAGGCATCGTATAGAGTTTCACCAGACATCTGGACTTCGCCGATGACATCTGCCTCCTCTCTCACAAGCTATCCGACATGCAAGCGAAGGCGGACAAACTAGTCGCGCTGGCACACACTGCCGGACTGAAGGTCAACATCGCTAAGACCACAAGGCCATGAGAGTTAGCCACAATAACGCAAGGCAGATATTGGTTAACGAATGCCCGGTGGAATTTGTTGATAGCTTGTGCTACCTCGGCTGCATCATTGCGGCAGATGGTGGAGCAGATGAAGTTGTCAACTGCATGCTAAACAAAGCAGAGGCGTTCGGGCGAATGCATTCATTACGGGCGAGTTCGCAAATGACCAGGCGCTCTAAACTGCAAATAGTCAGCTCATGTGTAAAGGCAGTATTGTTGTATGGAAGCAAAATATGGCTTGTCCCGAACACCATCAGACAGAGGCTACAATCCGCATCATCTCCAGCCAAACACCCTCACCATGGCCAAACACCATCAGTAACTACGCACTGTGGCGATTAGCGAATGAAGAACCCATTCTTAGGCAAATCGAACGCAGAAAGTGGCGATGGGTAGGTCACACACTGAGAATACCACCAGTTAGCATCACGAGGATGGCACTTGACTGGAACCCGCAAGGGAGCAGAGGACGCGGTCGACCAAAAAACATTTGGAGAAGCTCGATGCTGCGCGAACTAGCAGATGTCGACATCTCATGAGACGGAGCAAAAACTACAGCTCATAACCGTGTACGATGGAAGAGTCTTGTCGAGGCCCAATGCTCCCGAGTGGAGTGAACAAGGAAAAAAAAAACAAAGGGCAGTTAATCATAGAACTAAATCAGAAGACGAATTACTAGGTGGCGCGAAATTAATCACTCTAACGAAATATTTCTAATTTTTTCAAATGGCGTCATACATCATACATATTTAACACGCATACAAGCAGTGGAGCGCGTAAAGATCAAAATAAAGATTTCTACCACCCAAAATAAGATTTTGTTTTATTTATTGAAAAAAATGTATTGAAAATGAAAATTTCAAGATTAATTTCTCAACGAAATTTTTTCAACTCATTAGCTTGCTAACAGAGGCAGTAAATAATGGAGTAAAAAAACAGAAAATTTCTTTGATTCACTGTTTATGTATAATTTATAGAATAATTCCTTTTTTCTTCTATTTTTTAATTTTACTTTTATTTTATTTTTTCTAAATTCTTCCAGTTGCAAGCCACCTTCCACATTTTCTCAATATTCAAGTAAATATTCTCCCAAACATTGAGCGATGCGAAATGGGAGCCAATAGTTGGTAGTAATTTATTTGATAAAAACACATACATACACGCATACACAAACACATCTATATTCGTATGTTCATGCATATTTCATACGTAATTGCTATGTTAACCCCGCAAACTGTATCCGCAATTAACCAAATACACAAATATTCATACAAATAGAGAACAAATCGTAAAAATGTAAACATTGAACTTCATTTAAAGCTACGAATTGCATACAAATCTACACAGGTACCTTTTGTACTACAATTTGCTTGCTATGTGCGCTTGTGAGTGTTTTTCTTGGCACGCTTTAAAGCGCAACTACGAAGTGGCTATGAAAACTTTTCATTACTTGTACATACTCACACATACACGCACACATGCTGGCATGCATTAATACACAAATCTCACAATATATGTGCGTTTGTATGTATGTATGTATGCATGTATGTATGTATGTATGCATATATGTATGTGTACATGTATGCATGTATGTGTGTTTGTATGGGTGTATGTTAGTGCTTGTACTTCATATAAAACTTTGGCGTAACTCAAACTCGGAAGACAATTTGGATTACAAAGTTTACACTGCATTCTGTTTATATCGCCATAAATAAGGATCTACGTGTAAAATACATATAAACGAGCGTACATCCAACTACATATATATAGATGTCTGTGTGTGCGTGTGTGCGCATTGCAAGCTACGAGGTGTTGTACTACAACACAGAGACAAAGCAACAATCTAACCAAAGCCGAATCAACTTGGCCGTGCGTACATGTAGCACAAAAAGCCAAACTCTAAATCAGCGTTAAGAAGCCTGTAAAAATAATTACATTGCCTCTACTCGTCCTCTTCTCTGCTTCTATGCTTCTGCTCTTCTGTTCTTCTTCTTCTCTGCTTCTCTTATAGGTATGCTGCAACATGCAACTTTCTTATGCTGCATATTGTATGATTTGCGGCACAGGAACTGTGACTACTTTGGTATATGTTTTGTTGTTGTTTTTCGTTGGAAATACTCGTAAGTCGTAACTCGTGAGTTTTTGTTTTTTGCTGTTTTTGTCTACACATTTGCTGCTGAGCAAGGAGCTGAGTAAAAGCAAGAAGTTTCAGTTGGGTTATAAATTAATTTATATAAGTAAATCACTCGCTCGCATTTAGATATTTGTTTTACAATACAATGAAACTACAACTTGCATTTAAATATGTTCATATGTAGGTCAGTCCATAAGTTCGTGCGTATTTTACCCATAATTTCATGATTTTTGCATACAAACAATTATTCGCGGAATATAACGGAACTATTTATATTTTCTTTGGTATATTGTGCATTCAACAAGTGATTTTCAACGCGGATAGAAGCACGTGTTGTTAAAAAATAAAATGGAATCTTCGAACGCGTAAAAGAGGCACATTTTTTTTTTTTTTTATAAAAGTGGTAAAAGTGCAACAACTGCTGCTGCAGAAATAAACACTGTTCACGGAGAGGATACCGTGAGTGTAAGGACTGCGCAAAAGTGGTTTTCAAAATTCCGAAGTGGTAACTGCGACGAGGACGATGCCCCGCGCGCTGGTCGTCCCGAAGTCTTTAACTCCGACGCCTTGCTCGAACTCGTTGAAGCTGAGCCAAATTTGACAGTCAATATGATAGCTCAGAGGTTAAATTCATCGCATGGAACAGTTCACAGGCACCTGGTTCAGTTGGGAAAGGTTTGAAAGCTGGGAAAATGGGTTCCGCATAGACCTCGCGTCGCCAACCTTCAGCAGAGAGTGAATGTGTGTTCTTAGCTGCTGCAACGGCTTCAAAATGAAAGTTTTTTGAACCGTATCGTTACTGGTGATGAAAAATGGGTCCTTTAGAATAATCCTGTTCGCAAACGCCAATGGTTAGATAAAGATGAAACACCAGAACCGAACCCTAGAGATGGCCTTCACCCCAAGAAGATTCTCCTGTCTATTTGGTGGGATTTGGCCGGTATTGTTTATTATGAACTTCTGGAACCAAACCAGACGATAACTGCTGATTGTTATTCCCATCAGCTAGCAAACCTGAATGAGGCACTTAAAAAAAATCGACCGTCTTTAGTAAATAGACGCAAAGTTTTCTTTCACCACGACAACGCAAGACCTCATACCGCAAGGCAAACATAAGGCAAGCTGGACGAGTTCGGATGGGAGCTAATGCCGCATCCGCCATACTCTCCGGATATTGCACCTTGTGATTATCACCTTTTCCGTGGACTTCAATCCCATAGGAGTAAGAAGAAATACTCCTCAAAAGAAGCTATAAAAAGGGATATCGAAGCGTGTTTTGGCTCCGAGGACAAACAATTTTTTGAGCAGAGAATTAAAAATTTGGCTAAAAAAAGGAAGACATAGTAAATAATGAAGGAAAATATAGGTATTATTGATTTAAACATCTTTTTTATTAATTTTAAAACCACCTTTAAAAAACGCACGAACTTATGGACTGACCTGATACATATGGAATTGTATGTCTGTTAGAAATTAGTCTTTTATTATATGAAAAGTTTATTTGATAGGAAATTTACTGAATGCAAAATGAAAGCTCGGGGTGCACTGGGGGTTTCTGGGCCGCATTCGGGCACCCTGAGCAACGTTTGGAGCCCATGTGCGAAATGCGTAACAAATCTGTCGCCTACGATTACCGTAGAAGAGACGGGAAATTTACTCACACTAATCCGGTGTATTCTGTTTAAGGGCCCCGCGGCCGCCGTAGCCGAATGGGTTGGTGCATGACTACCATTCGGAATTCACAGAGACAAAGTAGGATAAAATCTCGGTGAAACACGAAAATTAAAGAAAAACATTTTTCTAATAGCGGTCGCCCCTCGGCAGGCAATGGCAAGCCTCCGAGTGTATTTCTGCCATGAAAAAGCTCCTCATAAAAATATCTGCCGTTCGGAGTCGGCTTAAAACTGTAGGTCCCTCCATTTGTGGAACAACATCAAGACGCACACCACAAATAGGAGGAAGAGCTCGGCCAAATACCCAAAAAGGGTGTATGCGCCAATTATATATATACATATATAAAGTAAGCAGCGTCCGTCCACCGGGAGTAGCTGTAAAATTGATATCCCACTGATTGACATTGTACGTTGGATTTGAGATTCGCCGCGTAAAACCACATTCCAATGAAAACACCAACAAAGCCTCGGCTAAAACCCTTTACATCTCCTTTTGATGACCTCTCTGAAAACCATATAAGATCTATAATTTGCGAGCATGCACCTGGTATGTTCGGTCTTAAGGCCTTGCAGGAAAAGTCATCACATCCATTGAAAATACCTTTATGTACAGCCTATAGGCTAGAGGAATCGTCGGCTCATATCCGTTCAATGACGAGGCTGGCGCTATATGATAATGAATGGCGAACGCCTTCGCGTCATCATAAATGACTTTTTGATGAAGCTCGAAACCTCCACACGAGAAGAGATTACCATATTTGGCGTATATCGATATCATTGGCATTAACAACCGCGCTATTATTTCTGCCTTTCCAAACTGCATAAAGAAGCACAGCGATTGGGTCTCGTTGGGAACGAGGACAAAACGTAGTACCTTCTATCATTAAACTAACAGTCGACGCACCCACGTCACTATTGACAGCTCCGATTTTGAAGTTGTAAGAGACTTTGTTTATTTACGAATCAGCACTAAAACGGATAATAATGTTAGCCTGGAAATCCAACGGAGAATCTCTTTTGCCAACAAGTGCTACTTTGGACTAAGTAGGCAATTGAGCAGTAAAGTCCTATCCCGAAGAACAAAACTCGCACTCTACAAGACTCTCATCATGCCCGTCCTACCGTATGGCGCAGAAGCGTGGACGATGACAACATCCGATGCGGCGTCGCTTGGAGTGTTTGAGATTCTGCGGAAGATTTTTGCACCTTTGCACGTTAGCGACGGCGAGTCTTGTAGGTGATGGAACAATGCGCTATATGAGCTCTACGGCGACGTAGACATAGTCCAGCAAATAGGGATCCAGCGGATACGTTGGCCGGAGAAGGACTTGATTTCACTTGGTGTTTCCAACTGGCGCCGGTTAGCACGAAAAGGAAACGACCAGCGCGCTTTGTTAAACTCGGTCAAAATCGCGTAAGCGATTATCGTGCCAATCAAGAGGAAGAAGATCTCTACAACATTTGGTTTCAACAAGATACCACTTCGTCCACTTACCATACAGTCCGTGAATGGATTTGTTTCGGTGAGCAATTTATCGCTCGTATTGAGCCAGTGAATTGGCCACCAAGATCGCGTGGTATCGCAACCTTTTGATTTTATTTGGAGGACATCCATGAAAAGCCTAAAATCTTTGTCGATAAGCTAGCTAGAATGTATGTAGCTACTAGAAGCCAGCATTACTAATATTATTAACGAGATACTGACCGAAGTCCTCCAGCGAGTCATTCAAAATTGATGTTTACAGATAGCCCAATTACGGCGCAGTTGCGTTCAAATGTTGGAAAGGGATTAGCTTTAAAAAAACTTAAAAAATAAATTAAAATTAATAAATAAATAAAATCAATTTGAATTTTCCCTGTTTTATTTCAATTTAACCTAACCGATACCTCTAAATTTATAACCTTTTACTTGAAGAGCAAACGTCTATTAATTGTTGCTGTCCATAGTCCAAATCAGCATCCTTCTACATCTCCCTCATTTTCACCCACCTTCTTACGGAACAGAAGGACAATGTGACCAAAGACCCTTCGATGAGCACTTATGAGCGTTGTGCCTGCCTATACATAAAAATAATGCCTGGCGACTTCGATGCCAGGTTGGGCAATAAAAGTGGTTTTTGTTCACTCTATCAAAAAACTTATCTTATACAACGAAATATTCTCTAATGAGCTGAGGCTCTTCCATTCTCCTGAAAAGTTCACTGGGTCTCACATAGTAGTGTACAGCTTAAGATTCCTGCACAATTAGATTCATCAAGCTACACGGCTGTCTCCTGTTCAGAAAATTAAATTGATCCAGTTTATGTATGTACTATCCGAGAACCGAACATAATTTAATTTATCTTTGTAATTACTCAATTGGTAATGGCTTTAAGAATCTTGAATCTCTTTCAGTTTCATTTACGTACTGCTGCTTAGTATTTATGCAATAGACTGCCAAATATACGAGGTGTGTTCAAAAATGAAGGTGAATTTTTAAATTTTCTGAGTCAAAAAATGTCACAGAAGGTCGAGAAGATGTGAATGACGACGCTTGCTCTGGATGCCCCAGCGCATCAACAACCGATGAAAATGTTGAGAAAGTGAAGAAAATTGTTATGGAGAATCGGCGAATCACAATTAGAGAAGTTGCTGAGGATGTCGGCATATCGGTTGGCCAGGCAGTCTTTTCGAAAATTTTGGGCATGAAGCGTGTGGCGTGGGGCAACGAAGTTCATTCAATGATTCAGCGATGATCTAGATTTGCTTAAAAGGGTCGTAACTGGTGAGGAATCACGCGTATATGGTTATGACAATAAAACCAAAGCCCTATCGTCCCAATGAAAGAGTCCAGGAGGGCCAAGATCAAAAAAAGTATGCCAACTTCGTTAAAATGTCAAGGTTTTGTTTGACTACCATGGCGTAGTGCATCAGGAGTTCTTACCACAAGGCCGTATTGTAAATAAAAAGTATTATCTTGAAGTTATACGCCGTTTGCGTGAAGGAATACGAAAAAAATGCTCGGATTTTTGGGGAAAGAATGCATGGCTTTTGAATCATGGTAATGGCAACTGTTTCCTCATCTTAGCTATTGGGAGATTATTGGCGCTACAGCGTTATCATGCCTCAGCCACCGTATTCACCAGATTTGGCCAGCTTCAACTTTTTCCTGCTTGAAGATTGAAGAAACCCTTGAAAGGTCGGCGTTTTGCGACGATTGAGCAGATAAAAACCAAATCGCTGAGAGAACTCAAGGTCATACCAAAAAGTGCATATCAGAACTGCTTTGAGGATTGGAAAAAATGCTAGCACAAGTGTAATTTATCTGAGGGGGACTACTTTGAAGGAGATAAAATAGCAATTTATAAATAAATGCATATTTTTTGAGAAAAACTAAAAAAAAATGCATCTAATTTTTAGAACACACCTCGTACATACATATACAATTGCACACACACACACTCATAGATCTACAGAATAGAGTGTAACTAAACTGCAGAAGCTGTTGGTAATAAGCATCTTAGTTCTTTTGTGCCCTTCCAATCGAAATCTCTTGTCAAGCAGCCGCGGCACAGGTAAGGCATACAAAGCAAGTGAATGCATGAATAAATACAGCGAATTGTATCTATGTATGTATCCTCTTACGACTCGGAAACACGCATAAATGAACATAAACAATTTACGAATGCGGCAGCAACAGCATCAAAAGCAACAATGGAATTATGGTATCATAGGAATTTGTGTGTCAGTAAAAAACCACAGCAAACAACAGCAAGCCACCCCAACGAGCAATAATAAAAATCTTGAATTATGAAATATATGAGGGAGCGCAGCTTTTAAGCCTCCTCATTTACTCACACACGCACCATTATTTACTTATACTTACATAGTGCTCATGGTAGAGGACAAATGTCCTTTGCTGATAAGCGTTATAATAAATGTCGACCTTTCGTTTTTCCATTTATTCTATTATCATAAACAAACATAGCGGTGAGTACAGAGCCAAGCTCTCGAAACTACACAAATACATATAAGAGACATGAAGCCAAATACTTCAAAGCATACATTGGGGCGTTCCACTTGAAAATTGCGGCGGTTATAACTTTTAGGAGCTTTAATAGTTGGAAGAAAAATTTAGTATACAAAAAAATTTTACTTGTCTTAGAATAAAATTCTTCTGAAGAGATTTCACTTAAGTTTATATAAACAAAGTAAAGTATTATAGTAAACCCATCGGAATTATAACACCTTGGAATTTTTCGTTTGCTCGGATTTGAATGAAATTTTGCGACTTATTTAAAAGTAAATTGGCAATAGTTTCTTCCAGTATAATCAGGTGGCTGGCATTTGTGATTGCTTGCTGAAAATGTGGTATATTTTAAGTTCAAAGCTTTGAAAAGTACTCATTTGTTTCGCACCGATCTGATTGCTGATTGATTTGAGTTTGGAGGAATAGTCCTAGTAGAGCTTTGAGCAGTGCCCTTTCGTAAGGTAACAAGCAACAGGCCTGGTATTTAGCAGAAATTAACACAGATCAAGGTCCAACATGACTCTAGATCGGCTTTCCATTACTACAGTAGTTGGCATCAACACTGGTTACTGCCCAATGGAAAGACATGGTTAGGAGGTGTCTCTCTAATGACTTCTGTTGTAGGTGCAGTAATGAGAAGTAGGCGAAGAGCCATTGGAATGGAAACATCAAGAGAATACAAGTCTTTTACTACTAACTCACGTAGTGCAAGTCTTTCTTTTCTTCACCGGTGGGTATCGCATTGAATACTTTCGGAGTTATATCCATCTGTACAGCGTCCGATGGCTTAAACGTGGGTACCTACCGACGACGGTCCGACACCACTTTGCGCAAAAGCACAACGGATCAAATCAGTGCGTTGATCAGGGCCCCAAAAGTGTAAAAAGCATTTAACGGTACCAATTGGCAGTGTGAAATGGACACACTAACCACCTTGGTGGGGTTCGGGATCTATCTAAATTTCTGCCGTACTATGGAACCGGCACCCGGTTGCAATGCAACTCTACATCGAGCCAAAAAGGCTCTACCCGCATTTGGGTATTAAACCACCACGATACTCCCCGAAGGGCCTACCTCAAAAACAGGTCGGAGCAAGATCCGAAGGCCCCTGTTCCCCGTGGTACCAGATTTAAATCTCCGGTCAGACTTCGTAGCCAAGACTACTACCAGTTGAGCTTCCTTACAGCTCTGGACTGGTGGCCATATATCCTCTGTACAATACGACCAAAGTTTTCCAATTTCACAGAGCTTTTCGCTTAAAAACTCGATGCCACTATGCAGAAGAGACGCTTATGCCCAGAGAGGATCTTCTTATTGAACGCCTTCTATGAAAAAGAAGCGCTGTTAACGAGTGGGTAAAGGGTGGAAGAGTTGACAATAATTGCTTGCTGGGAATATCGCGGTAACCTTACAGTATTAAAGAAAGAAACAGCTGGACGAAGAAATAGATATGATTATGAGTATAAACATGAATTTAGGTATGCGTATGAGCATGAGAAAGAGTGTGAGTTTGAATATGAATATGAATATGGGTATGATTATGAGTATGGGTATGACTATGGGTGTGAGTATGAGTATGAATGAGTGTATGAGTATGAGTATAAGAAAGAGTTTGAGTATAAATATGAATATGAATATGGGTATGATTATGAGTATGGGTATGACTATGGGTGGGAGTATGAGTATGAATGAGAGTATGAGTATGAGTATGAGAAAGAGTGTGAATATGAATATGGGTATGAGTATGAGTAAGACTATGAGTATGAGTATGAATATGAATATGAATATGAATAAGGGTATGAGTATTAGTAAGACTATGAGTATGAGTAAGACTATGAGTATGAGTATGAGTATGAGTATGAGTATGAGTATGAATATGAGTATGAGTATGAGTATGGGTTTGAGTATGAGTATGAATATGAGTATGAGTATGAATATGAGTATGAGTATGTGTATGAGTATGAGTATGAATAATAATTTGGGTATTAGTATAAATAAGAGTATGAGTATGAGTATGAATATTAATATGTATAAACTTCACTCGCGAACGAAGAGGTGAACTAAATAAAACCCAAAGTGTTCAGGTTTCCGAATTGTTCACGTTTTCGAATATTCATATTTAGTGGAAAACAGTGTTGCATACTTGTATAATTTTTTATTTCCCGGCTTTACAATAAAAACGGATTTTTAGAAGAAAACAAAAGACCGTAGATTAAGTTGAAAAAAGAGAAATATTTTCGTGAACTCAAATGACAGCAACTTTTTTCTGCTGCTTTTTCTTTTCCATTAACTGCAAAACAGCTTCCTCCTTAAGCGCCGAAGTACATTTACGTCAACCTGTTCAACATCTTCATTTCCAGCCCATTCAATCGCTTTATTTTCTTAAAAATTTCGATCTTATCGCTGGCACTTATTCTATTTGCACGAGACTCAGTGATAGCGTCATCGCCATCAGTGGCTGCATCTGGTTCAATTTCATTGCTCTCTGTTAAGTCATCTACATAGCTATCTTCAATCCAATCTTGAACATTTGGTAGTGGGAAATCAATCTACAGACAAAAATATAATCATTTCTTTCGATATTTACAAAAAATGTGTTAGCTATGTATGATTGAAAAAAAAAACCTAAGGATCCTTTGCATCTTGGATCGCCTAAGCGCTCCAACAAAGAATTAAATTCTTCTATCCAATTTCTTTTAGGATATTTAATGGAATATTATCTTCGGGATATCTTGATCTGCAACCACAATCAATAAATTTTCCAGCATTTACTAAGAGTCTCTAGGCTCACTCTATTCCAGGCAACATTCAACGTAGAAATTGCGTTTTTCAGAGTTAAATTTTTCATGACCACAAGTAAATCCGATTTTTGTGCCGCTATCAAAACTAAAAGATTATATCTGTAATACATTTTTGTAATTTTGATCTATTGGATGTATGAGGGGAGTGACATTTTGCTGATCATGAAGTTGCCATCTTTTGTTTCCAACTCCAATTCACTTGGTTGCGATGGGGCGTTGTCTATTAAAATAAGCGATTTTAACGGCCACCCTTTATTTGCGAGGAACACTTCAATCTAAACATTAGAAACAATTGTAGATAATTTAAACACATTATTACTTATAGAAGAAATGCATGATGGAATCAATCCTTAATGTTTGAAGTCATCCAGGCTGTTTTGGAACTTTTATAATCAGTCAGAAAATTAAAATTGCTAAAACAACGTGGTTTTTTAGCCTTTCCTATTGCCGGCAGCCGCAGCTTATACAATCCCGATTCGCTTGCGCAAAATAAGAAAGTGATTCGTTGCTTTTCTGTTTTCACGCCGGAGGTAGTTTTTTCAAACGATAATGTAAAGGTTTTTTCTGTCAAAAGTTTCGTGAAGAAACCAGACTAGCCATTATACAACTGATCATTGCACAATTCTAATTCATCAATTTTTTCTGTAAGCTTTAATGCGCTAAAAGAAAAAGTGTTTTTAGAAGGGACGACAATAGAAATAAATAAAAAAAATATATACATTGTTTATTAGTACTTAGACTTTATAAAAAAATGTATTTTAAATTTTCTTTACCAAAATTATTATATAAAAAAATTACCTGACCCAAAGTACAATGAAAAAACAGTTGCTCCATGGTCTGCATAACTTCTCCTTGAAATGTCGATGGATCTGTAAAAATCCGGCTCGACAGACTATAGAGAAAGCACTTTCGAGTATTCAAAAAAAAACCGCATCAGAAAATATTAAAAACTATATGCTGCTGTATCATGCAGAGCGTGCCGGAAAAAATAGTTGCGAAAATATGAGTTTAAACTTTCAAGTGCCTCAAATGATGGGCAGCTACCTGTACGCATCAAACTCTCGTCGGGCAGTTACAACTGACTTCCACAGAAATACGCCTAAAACTATAAAGAATAATAATCTGTAAAAAAATTGATCCCTTAATGAATTCGCCAACTGAAGCTGCGAGGACAGTTTTTCTCCAATTATTGTAAGTAAGCGAACACCCTATCTTTGTTTAAAGCGCAGCAGTCACCCATTACTAGCATTAAATCCACTTTCGTTTTCATTGATTTTTAAGTACAATTTTTTAGCCTTCTCCTGAATTGCATTAGTCCACTTGCTGGATTGTTCTTATTTCGCTTTCGAGTAAACCAACGGTAGAAAGTCTCCTCCATTTTGGGCAGCTCTGAGGCCCTCAACGTTTACCTTTTATCCAGAAAATCGCTTCGTGTTGAATTATTTGATGTTCACGTTTTCGAGCTTTCTGACTTTGTTCATATTTTAGAGTAGTCAGTGTAAAAGGAAATTTGTTCACCTTAAGCGGTGGTCACAATATGAGGTGTTCATCTTTTCGCGAGTGATCTGTATTTATAAAAAAAGAATTTGGGCAAGGCGTTTAAATATTGAGTATGAACAAAAATACGAACGAAAATCCAAGCGCGAATACAAATAAAGTTTGCTTCAATTGGTTTTTAATCATTAATTGGATTTTTACTTCAGCATATTAGTTTTGGAATGAATAGATGTATAAACTTTTCAAGCTAAAATTCCAAACTAATGAATTTATTTTTTATAATTACTTCTAAAACAATTCAAATTCTACTCCTTTGTAAGTCGCCTCAGAGGAAATCCTTTTAGGTGATCAGCACAATGACACCTCAAGGAAATCCATTCGAAATGGAACTGCCCTTTGCTATTATTGTATGTATGTATAAACATATAAACATATTACAAGAAGCAAAAATTTGTATGTTAAAAGTAGCTGTTTGCGGGAGTCTCGCAGAACCTTTTAAACGGCCAACCACAGTTGTCTGCAACTGTCGTTTGTGCGGTTCCCCGGTCATATTTAGTACATTCACTATCAAAGCGAACAAGAATGTTTACTATAACGCACAGATGTACAAGTGAGTCTATTTATATGTATTGTGTCCACGTGCCAGACCCACCTGTACA
>JAYXIM010036288.1:0-10731 GCA_037575425.1 Anastrepha fraterculus | reverse complement strand
AAACACGTGACCACCGCCTCGGCGCTTACACTCAAAAGTATGGCGCTAAGGAAAGGCCGGTGATTTGACCACGCTTCTATTTTGCACTATCTGAATAGTGACAGACAAGAAACAGACTACTCTATTTCTACACTCGCCTTCGAAAGGCTCTTCAAGACGAGTATACCGTCAAGAAAGGAGTGGCAGACACCAAGGCCATAAACAAGGGGGAATTAAATTTATATAGAGATAGTTCCAAGCTAGACGACAAGGTTGGCTATGGAGTATTTTCGAAGGAATTAGGACTGGAGCTATCAGTTCGACTACCAGACTACTGCACTATCTATCAGGCTGAGGCTCTAGCCATACTATAAACATGTTCTCGGATAGCCAAGGGTCAGTAAATTAATGAATGCGGCTATATGTACTAAGATCGAAAGTTGCACAAGATTGCCGGGCAGGTCTAAATGATATTAGCATCGTTTTTAGGGACAGCCTTATTTGGGTTCCGGGGCACGGAGATATTGAGGGAAATTGTAAAGCCGATGGGCTAGCCAGGAAAGGTGCTACTCTACAGCTGCTCAATGATAAAAGCACCATTGGGATACCTTTGACCACGACTAATCTAGTAGTAAAAAGCAACTTTATCCAAGAGGCCAAAAGGTCATGGAGCGATGAAGATATAGGTATGTGTACCGCGGCCGCAAATAAACAACAAAAATACAAAGAAATTGCTTAGCCTATCAAGAGATGACTATTTGACATGAATATTGCAGAAGTTGTAGAAATGAGGAAGAAAAAGAAACAGTTGAGCGCTTCCTTGCAATTGTCCATCCCTAGCTAAAATCAGAGCAGGTTGGTTAGGTAAATCAATTCTCTTACCGAACTGTCTGGCGTGGGGATGGGGTCAATTCTGCGTTTCATAAGAAACCACCAAATGGTTCCACGAAGGAATGTAAATGGACCTGTAAGGTCTAAGTGAGTTGGTCGTGCAGACCGACTAACACGATAACCTAACCTAACCTAACGCCCAAGTAATAGTCCTTACTTTTCTGACTTTCTGGTAAAAATTCTTGGTGTACAATACCGTTGTAATGACTCAAATCCGTGAGCATCGCTGTCTTTTTTTACTGAAAACGACGTGGTGTTTTGTGGTCTTGGTTTATTTGGAACTCTCTAATCCCTCCCCTGATATCTTTATTTGTGTCGCACTCATAAACTTCGTCTCGTATTCAGTAGTGATGCGTTTGACGAATATTGGGCCGGATTCAGCCTTGGAAATCATGTCTTTGGAGATACCAACACAATTTCTTCGGAAGCGTTCATACCACTGGTAAATGTTTTCTTTGGAGGATCAGTACGGAAAGAGTTTCCCAACACGTCTAGGATTTCCGCACCATTGAATCCCTTTTTACTGGCGATGCAATTTTGGTAGGAATGTAGTCGCAGTTGTGGCAACCTAACAAAAAAAAAAAGCTAAAAAATAGAACGCCAATGGGTTGACTTAGAGCGTCACCTGGCGGTTGTGCCAGGAACTCTTTGATGAAGGTGGTATTCTGCATTCCTTTGTTTTATGATACTTAAGATGTTCTATACTTTTTCAGCAGCGCTTCAAAATGCACCCTGACTTTAGCATCCTTCTAGTGAGTGACACCGTTGCACACACTCCGCTTTATCTTACTCAGGGATATTTGAAGCGCGCATATATCGATATTCTCGAAGTGCCTTCATCGTGGCTATCTGTTCCTTGAAAGTGGTAAAAATTGTTTATCAGTACGCTTAAAGTAGTGTTGCTCCCATGACTGAATTGAAAGAGGTCCTTCTTCGTAGTGGGCGTTGTACTACAAAATCTTGATTTAAAGTTCGTTTTTTGTGAGTTTTGGCTTTGACTTTGTTGCTCACGTGAAATTGTATCAGGTCAGTCCATAAGTTCGTGCGTTTTTAAAGGTGGTTTTAAAATTAATAAAAAAGATTTTTAAACTATTTATTAATCAATAATATATTTTCCTTCATTATTTACAATGTCTTCCCAACATTAGGCAAATTTTTAATTCCCTGCTCAAAAAATTTTTTGTCCTTGGAGCCAAAATACGCTTCGATATCCCTTTTATAGCTTCTTTTGAGGAGTAATTCTTGTTACTCATATGGGATTGAAGTCCAAGGAAAAAGTGATAATCGCAAGGTAAAATATGTCGAGAGTATGGTGGATGCGGTATAAGCTCCCATCCGAGCTCGTTCAGCTTGCCAAATGTTTGCCTTGCGGTATGAGGTCTTGCGTTGTCGAGGTGAACCAAACCTTTCCATCTATTCACTAAATACGGGCGATTTTTGTTAAGTGCCTCATTCAGGATGGGAATAATAATTAGCAGTTATCGTCTGGCTTGCTTCCAGAAGTTTATAATAAACAATACCGGCCAGCAGCTGAGAACACATATTCACTCTCTGCTGAAGGTTGGCGACGGAAAGTCTATGCGGAACCCATTTTCCCATCTTTGAAACCTTTCCCAACTGAACCAGGTGCCTGTGAACTATTCCATGCGATGAATTTAACCTCCGAGCTATCATATCAACTGTCATATTTGGCTCAGCTTCCATGAGTTCGAGCAAGGCGTCGGAGTTGAAGAATTCGGGACGACCAGCGCGCGGGGCATCCTTCACGTCGCAGTTACCACTTTGGCATTTTGAAAACCACTTTTGCGCAGTCCTTACACTCACGGTATCCTCTCCGTGAGCAGTGTTTATTTCTGCAGCAGCAGTTGTTGCATTTCTACCCCTTTTATAAAAAAATACAAAATATGCCTCTTATACGCGTTCGAAGATTTCCTTTTATTTTTTAACAACACGTGCTTCTATCCGCGATTAAAAACGCTTGTTGAATGCACAATATATCAAAGAATATATAAATAATTCCGTTATATTCCGCGAATTATTTGTATGTATGCAAAAACCGTACAAAAGTGAAATTATAGGTAAAATATGCACGAACTTATGGACTGACTGTTCGTTTGCAGACTGTGGTTCTTAAAGTTATACGTTCAGTCTCTACCCAAATTAATTCATAAAAAACAGCATCGGGCTTATCTTGAACTTTAAAGGCAGCAGTACAGTACAGTGGCGTAGCGAGTAAAAAGGAGGAAATGTCCTCTCATCATAGACGACTAGGGGCCACTGAGGTCTTGAAGAAGCACAGTTCCAAATCTTGTACTGCAAATATATTCAAGAGACATTGTGATGAAGTGTGTTGTTAAAGAGCAGCGAATCTGCTTGAAACTCCTTCTGATTGGTTGGTTGGCTAAAGTGGTGATTCTTCCAGAATCCAAATAGCGCTTCCGCACCATTTTGTTTCCACATCCTCGTTACCAACTTGTTTAACGGTTATTTACAGCATAACTATATCCAGTCTGTGCGGTTGAGGAACCTTATTAGGTTGTTAACGTCTAACCCAGACATTTGTTCGGGATTCTCGAACAGCGGTTGGCCTAGGCTTAGCATTCTGTCCTTCCATAGAGCAGGGCATTCACAGAGGAAATGGAAGTTTGTTTCCTTTTTCTCCGGTTGTATTGTGAGGGATACCCATTTTGGCTGCTTGTTCTCCGATAGACCAAAAGCCAGTTATGACTGCCGTTAGTCTGCAGGCGTCTCGTCGTTTCATTCTTATTAATGCCGACGATTGCTTGAGGTTGTAGGTGGGCCATAACATTTGCCAATTTTGCATTTCGTCTGGACTTTCCACCTACAGTCCGCGATTCGGAGGTAGTTTAAGGAAATTGTACTCTTGACTGCACCTAATGGTGTGAATACCGATTCTGCAAGAGCGTCATTCATGGCAGATCCCCCTTTTGCCAGTTCATCTGATTTTTCGTTACCTTCAATGTTCCGATGTCCCGGGACCCAGATTAAGGTAACTTTATGGTTTTCACTCAAGATGGTGAGGCTATTCTTGCTTTGCTCCACTACTTTAGAGGTTGTAGTAGCCGCACCCATTGCCTGGATTGCAGCTTGGCTATCTGAGAGAATAGCGATATTGCCCTTAAAAGAGAAATCTGAAATTAGTAGCCTACAAGCTTCCCCAATTGCCAGAACTTCCGCCTGGAAGACACTGCTGGTATTAGGGAGACGCACAGATTTCTCAATTTTAAGTCTGTGAGAATATATACCAGCTCCAACACCGCAGCTCATTTTACTTCCATCCGTATAGACTGTAGTGTCGAAGTTGTTTAGAGAAAATCCCTAATTCCATTCTTCCTTAGATGGAAAGAGAGTGGCAAAATTCCTATTGAATGTTACCGTCGGGACGATGTAGTCAGTTCTCACCGAGATTAACTGAATTTGTCGCAATAACTGTCGACTAGCATGACCATAAGTTTTTTCCTTCCAGCGTACTGCTTCGCCTGCCGCCTTCTTAATATGTAGGTCAATTGGAATAACGTGTATCAGTGCATTGAGAGCCTCTCTAGGACATGATCTGATTGCTCCGACCGTTATTGCACTGACTGATATTTGCCCTTCTGGTACACATATATCTTTTGAGCAACACTGAAGTGCTTATAACCGCGGCGAAGGTTTAGTGACGGAGAAGTTTTGTTTTGCTAACTAGAACTGCTACTTAGTAACAGCTGTTTTTTTCACTTCTTTCCCCAGCGCTAATTTTATGTCTGCTGTATCTCTTCAATGATTAATTCAAAGATAAAAGGAAACGAATTGTGCAATACCTTCCGCGAAATCTTTCTCTGAGCTTTGCTTAATATACCGGCTGGCTAAAGTTGCATGAACATGTTCCTCACCCGAAAAACCACTTTAGTTGCTGGACTCCCTTATTTTTCTGTTTAGTAACCAGCAACAGCACTAGTTTTAGGTTTTGATTCTTCGATGGTCTCAAAAATGCTTTTAAATTCTTCGGTATGCAAAATTATTCCAAAGTTAGTGCGGCAATCCGACTTAAAGCGGAATTGCGCTTTAAGTTTGCGCTCAAAATATGCGATAAGCGTTTGACAAATATTTCTTCCTCAATGCAACCATGTAAATAAATTTAAGTGACGCATATAAAATGCAACAAAAACTGTAGCAAAACCGTACCAAAAATAAAGACATTTACGACTTTATGAAGTTAAGGCGGGCCGCTGCAAAGCAAAAAGTGGAGCGACGGCAAGCAATTTGAGATTAAAGCAAATCTGTCGCTCATTAATTACGAGTCAATTTGCATTTTCCATTGAGCATTCGAGGCATTGGTTGTTGGTTGGAGTTGTTGCAAAATGCTTTGTGAGCTTGTGCGCATGATAAGGATGGAGGCAGGGCGGCGAAAAGGATGCAATTACGCTGGAAGGAGGCACCAAATCAATGGTCACCATTGCGTTGGAATGGCTGCGAACCTGAATATGAGAAAGAACTAGCTAGTCTCCCGGATGCCGCTGAATAGTCCATACACGTATGTGTGTGTGTGTGTGCATTTAATATGAATATAGATATTTGTACGTTTGTGTAATTGGGAGTGTATTATTAGTGTGGCTCGAATTTTTTAATGCACTGCCAATTCGACGAAGTTTTGTAAATTGGAAATTGCAGGCCAAATGGTCTGGAAAAACTTGAAACTGTTATATATAGGAAACAAGTTCAGAAGTGTTCGCTCGCAACTGTATGTACTTAACCGTAGATCAGCCCTACAAAAAACTTCACAATTCTTTACCGTGTATCTTTTTTGATACATACTGAATTATTATTAAAAATGAAACAAACCAATGTGTTTTTAACTAGGTTTTGAGATAGTTATAAAATTAAGCTTTATTGACGCATTTTGTACAAATATTTTCCATATGTTTGTCTTTACAATAAGGTTTTTTGCATTTGCTGCAATATAAAGAGGTCCATTTGTTTTTATTTTCTCCGGAACTATAACACATACAACATCTTGCTCGATTCTTTTTTTCCAAACTTTTCATTTTAGCCTTTTTTGGTGATCCAGCTTCGTTCTCGGACGCACTTTTGACGACGCCAGTAAAGAAAATCGACGAAAGCATGCCATTTTGAGTACGTTGGGATTGTTTTTCAACATAAGGTTTAGCTAATGAAATGGCAAGTTCATGAAGAAAACACTTGCGTTTTGTGTGCTTCCTTGTAGACTTCCAGTTTGGATCTATTTCATTATATATAATATATGAGTTTAATGCAGAGATGTCAATCATATTGGAAAAAAACTGCCATAGTCCAACGAATGTTTTTTCGCTTGCAACTGTAATAGATTAACATTTTGTCCACCGTATCAACTCCTCTTTTCGTCGAGTTATAAAAGGAAATTAATTCTGGCAATTTTTTTGAGTTACTTAGAACATTCGCGTCGTGGTGCATTGTGCTCATAACAATTGTGCATTTGTTTTTATGGCTCATGTACGAAACAAGCTCTGGAACTCCAGTATTTCTTTTTCCCAAATAAGGCTGTATTTTCCAAACATAACATGTTTCGGCATCAACGGCAAACCAAAACTTTATACCGTACTTCTCGGGTTTCGACGGAATGTACTGGCGAAACTTACAGCGGCCGTGAAAACCCAATAATTGTTCGTCTACTGTGATGCAATCATGAGGATTATAGAACGTAGGGAGTAGTTTTACCCACCGTTCCCAAAGATCGCAAATTGGGTAAAATTTATCTTCACTTCTTCTCTCTCGTCGACTAAGTACGTCATCAAAGCGTATAACTTTCAATACATATAAAAATGTTTTTTCGGTCATAATTGTGCGAAATATAGGTCGCCCATATGTAGTATCGAAAAAATCATGCAAAGTTTCATTTTTAGATCTATATAAGTATTCCAAAAAAAAAACAATTTTTTATTTATGATATTTTAGTTTTTGAATATATGTATCAACGTACTTATATACACCAGCCAATATCAAAACAGCCAGAAAATCCAGAAGTAGATCTTCATCAATTTCTAAATGTTTATCTCCATGCAATTCTTTCCCATACTTATTCGAATTTTCAATTATTATTTTCGTAATCGATGTAGGGAAAAATAATTGCATGGAATCTTGGATGTTTCCAACTCGGCTAGATGCGTTTCTTGTTGCTCCTAAAAGAAGTAAGTCAGTATGTAAATTGAAAAATCGTAATATAAAAAAGCACAGTTAGTAGCCTGGTCTCAAACTAATGACGTTTTCCGCCCTTGAACGACCGATGGTGTATGGCTCTGGATTCCATATGGTACCATCTTTTGCAGTATATAACAGATCAATATCAAAGTTGAGACCAATATTCTCAGAAATATCTGATAAAAAAACTTTCATTTGAGTCATTTTCAAACACATAGTCCTCCGCCTCAGTTTCTGAATTGGAAAAATTTCCATTTTCAGATTCATCGTTTGAACTGTTATCCAGAACTTCATTCACCAGCTCCTCTAAAGTTAAATATTGCGGACGCGACATTTTTGAACCAAACTTCACTAACAATCACTTATTCACAAAAAAACGTCCGAATAATGTCAAAACAAGGATGAAACTAAAACTATTCGCACGAAAAATCATTAAAAATTTCATATGTATCAAATATGATACAATGAGTAGAATTATGAAGTTTTCGTTTTTCTCGCGGCCTACTTGATTTTAAAATTTGAAACTCAGTTTAAAATGCTTATATCAACGGAACAAACAAAGTCATAAAAGTTGAGGTAAGTGTTGCCAACGTGGACGAATTTATTGGCTTTTAAAATATGAAATGTATCATTTTTGATACAAAGAACGATCTACGGTTAATACATTTTTTTTCCTTGTTCACTCCTCTCGGGAGCATAGGGCCTCGACAAGACTCAGTCTTGCGCTGGTTTCGTTAATCTATTTGCTTTCAGACAGGGTAGGTGATTAGCCTGCCGCTACCTGTCGTTGCTTAGGAACAAGGCCATCTTACTGTTGGAGCGCCATCTGTGTTTTGCATTTTTCTGCCAGAACGATCGCACATATGGTTGAGGACTTCGCTAAATTATTTACGTACCTGATTTCCGTCTCCGTTGAACGGCGCTAGGTGGTTCGTGGTCTGCCTGCACTTCGTCCTGTCTGTTGGAAGGGATTCCACCGCAAGCCCTTGTGGAAAGAAGCCTGTCAATTTTTTACCCATAGAGATGAAAACTCCTACAATTGCGAAATCTTGAAACTGCCATCAGAATAGGCAAATGTTTTCAAACTACACAGCACATATTTCAACCCATCGAATACAAACGAAAAATGGTTAGAAGGTTTACTTGCGATGTGAGTAGTAATTCAAATTCAACAAATTTGCTGTATGTAATAGAACAAAACGTTGAAAATGTAGTTAATTCACCGTCCGTCGCGCTTTTTTTTACTACCATTATCCATCACATTGGGTCTTTTATGACCCCAAATTTAAATTAGTTGCACTTAAGATATCCAAGATTTTATCATGACGGCCTCATCGACATGGGCCGGGCTATTTCCAGCGGTATGCCCTTGGCGACTAATGTTTTTAGTATCTTGCGTCCAGCTCCGGACAACTTTACCCTGTTTCCATGAGTCTATGTTATTTCAACCTCATTTTTTTCTGGACCAGTTTCCAGGAGAGTTTACTCCTGTTCTGAGGAGATAGACATTCCGGCCCACTCCTGGCTAAGCAAGGTATCTGTCTCTGCGGTAGAAGGACCGGGTGCCCTCCCCGAAAGTTGAGGTGTATTGTCTCACTGAAGATGAGAGATCAACTTTTTCTTCAGCCAGTGATTGGTATACGCCGGTAGTGGCTAAAGTATGCACATTTGATGGTGTGAAGTCCGGTTTTTTTTTCAAAACTATTCACATGATTAGTTTTTGAATTTATAATTGCTGTTTGATCACCCACGGGTGCCCACATGGGAAGGCTAATTGAAGCCGTAGGTTCGTTATACTTTGTACGGAGCTCGCTATTAGGTTTTACTCTACCCCGTCAAGCAAGCTCACCGGCATAGCTGTTCTACCGTGAGTTCAGGGGTTTTTTTAAGAAGCCCGCTCTCAAGGCCGGGCCTTGAAAATGAGAGGCGGAGGCCAAATCCACCTCAGGCAGTTTCTTCTTCCCCGCCCGACTATCGGCAACCCAAAACCTGCAGAGACGTGACCGTACTGATAAGGGGTAATCGGTCGTACTAATAGCCGCACTACCCCGAAGGACTGACCAATTTTCTGGTGTCGCCATCACCCAGCCTAACGACTGACAAGGAATCATAGAAGGTATACTTTCAACCTGTACGATATAGGTAGTAATACCTTTTTATTTTCCTCTACCCTCCTAGCTATATCAGAAAGGGATCCCCTATCCGGCATCTGTGGACAGGAGTTACAATTTTCGCACAAGTGGGAACTTATATCTGTCTATAAATTTCCAGTTTTCAAAACTAAAAGAGGTGTTAAAACAAAAACGTTGGAAAAAGAAACAACAAGCTTAAAAATTCCATAGCCAAAATTGAACATTTTTGCTCTAAGAATTTCATGAAAATTGTATGGTAGTGACTTGAACAATCTTTGCAATGGGCACATATGTAGGTATGTAGGTAGCACTTACGTGCCATTTTGATACCCTAATGTGGACCACTACCTATGAAAAGATTTAGGGAAGAGAAAAACCCTCTACAGCCATCCAGTGCTGTTGATGTAGTGGAGGAGAGAAAAGGGATATAGGCTGGCGAATTTCTTCAAGTCATCCCTAAAGGGCACGCTAAGGAATCTCAAGCGCCTAGCCGTCAGAGTCGGACATTTGCAGAGAAAGTGAGAGAAAGTGTTCCACAGTCTCCTTCTCTGCAGGATCCTTACAGCTTCTGCAATAGGGGTTGTACGGAATTCCAAGCTTTTCCGCATGAGTACCGAACACCTAGTGACCAGTGAACACCGCAATGAGTTCCCATCATCTTAAGCGTTCTGTTTCTGTCGTATTGAGGCCATAGTGTTTTCGAAATAGCACACGATGAGACAGACCTGCATCTGTCTTGCGCTTTTTTTAGAAAGGAATTGTGTAGTTTCCCTTTAACAACGGTCAAGGAGACACCGATGTCTGAGAGGGGGACAGCTGAAACCAGTTCTGTCGACCTCATCCTGGCAAGCTCATTGGCAATTTCATTTCCCTCTATATTCATGTGCCCAAGAACCCAGATAAGGGAAATGTTTTCTGCACGTTCGAGACGTTTGAGTTCCTCCTTACAGGAGTTCACCAGAAGAGAGCTGCAATACGACGACTACAGTGCCTTGCTCGCACCTTGGCTATCGGAAAAAATATTAATGTCTCCCTCCCAACAGCGATCCCGAAGCATTTTGCATGCCTGCAGGATCGCGAAGACGTCTGCTTGAAAAATGCTGCTCGTTTCCGGCAGTTTAAAGGACCCGAAAGGTTTACTGATTTAGAGAAAGCCCCCGCTCCCACTCCAGACTCCATCTTGGATACGTCAGTGAAAACAGAGGTATATATCCATACCGACTCTCTCCTGTTTCCAATCTTGCCTGCTCGGAAAGATAGCCCTGGCATAACTCTCAAATCCCAGTTTGCGGATGGGGAGATCAGTGCAAGGAACAGAGAGGGGCATGTTTTTGTATATTTTCTGTCTAAACTCTGAGGATAGAACTCAGATCTAAGCTTTTTTCGCTTTCGCTAAATGAGAAACCGCAACTCCCGAGGCAATGTTTTAAGTCCAAGGTCTTAATGAAACCCATTCGTGTCATAGTCCGCTCTATATGTAAAGAGTCAAATATTATATGAACATTCATAAAAGCAATACAAAAAATAAAACCAA
>JAYXIM010036286.1:0-55281 GCA_037575425.1 Anastrepha fraterculus | reverse complement strand
CTTTGGACTAAGTAAGGAATTGAGTAGTAAAGTCCTCTCTCGACGAACAAAAAAATAGGGGTTTCCAATAATAGGTGTTTTTGGGGAAGGGATTGCGCTATCGAGAGATGATTAACGATTTTTATGGCCGGAATTGGATGGTATTCGGAATTCACAGAGAGGTCGTTGGTTCGAATCTCGGTTAAAGCAAATTTAATAAAAACATTTTTCTAATAGCGGTCGCCCCTCTGCAGACAATGGCAAACCTCCGAGTGTATTTCTGCCATGAAAAAGCTTCTCATAAAAATATCTGCCGTTCGGAGTCGGCTTGAAACTGTAGGTCCCTCCATTCGTGGAACAACATCAAGATGCACACCACAAATAAGAGGAGGAGCTCGGCCAAACACCTAACAGAAGTGTACGCGCCAATTATTTATTTATTTTTTATTGGATGGTATTGATATGGACAATGTTTGTTTTCAACAAGACGGCGCTACGTGACACACAAACAACGAAACCATTGATCTTTTACGTGGAAAGCTTCCGGACCGTCTTATCTCTCGAAGAGGTGATCATAATTGGTCACCGAGATCTTGTGATTTAACACCTTGTGACGTTTTTCTTTGAGGCCACGTGAAAGAGAAGGTCTACGCCAACAGCCCATGCTCGATTCAAGACCTCAAAGATGGAATTCGTGAGGCTATCGAGGACATAGGGCAGCCACTTTGCAATTCGGTTACGGAAAATTTCACGAGAAGGATATTGTCCCTTTATCAGACTACCCAGTAATTCACAGTCGACCACAAACGCAATCGTGTAACAACTTCACAGGAAGGTTTGGCGTTTTGTAACCGTAGACGAAACATGGATCCATCACCACACACCAGAGACCAAACAATAGTCGAAACAGTGAGTTTCTAAGGGTGAATCGGCTTAATAAGCACACGAAATTCAGTTTTTTCCATTTTCTCCTCAAATTACTGGGTACTCTGCTAAAGGTAGCTGTAAAACACAAACTAACCGACGCAGCACGTTCAAATTTTGACAGGAGTCAACTGACAGATGCTTGTTGACAGGAACAGTATTTCTTTTTCAGTAAAGAGGTCAGAAATATAAAAAGTCACGGACTTATTAACCCGCCCTCGTAGCTCTCATTACGACCGTTCGAATGTATGGCGCAGAAGCTTGGACGATGACAACATTCAATGAGGCGTCCCTTGACGAGTTTGAGTGAAAGATTCTGCGAAAGATTTTTGGACCTTTGCACGTTGGCGATGGCGAATATAAGCCGTATGACCTTTACGACGACAAAGACATAGTGCAGCGAATATAGATCCAGCGGCTTATCTGGGTCATGTCGTCCGAATGGATACAAACGCTCCGGTTCTGAACGTATTCGATGCGTTACCAGCTGGTGATATCAGAGAAAGAGGAAGGCCTCCTCTGCGTTGGAAAGATTAGATGAAGAAGAATTTGGCTTCACTGCACCGGATAGCACGAAAAACAAACGACAGGCGCGATTTGTTAAACTTGTGCAAAATCGCTTAACCAGCTATCGCGCCAATCAAAGAGAAGAAGAAAATCCAAATCTTCACTCAAAATGTTCCCAGAGTTTGTCAAATTATCCTGTCGAAGATGTAAAAGCGAGATTTTTATTAATTTAACTTCTCGTTGAAATTATGTGACACCGTAAGGTATTTCGCATTACCTTCAAGCATCTTTTTCCATCTAAGTTCGTTCTGAGAGGAGGTAGTGGCATTCGGTCTTTAAACTAACTCACTTGGACCGTTGCCGATTCATTGTAGCAGTTTACCAACTACTTCTCGCTAAACCATTTTGTTTCAGGTGCAAACCCATTGATCTGACTCATACTTATATCCCTAAGATTATCAATATTATTCAAGAACGATGAGTCAAAGTATCTAAATCTAGTGGCATGCCATGCAGGACGGCGCCAGAGAAGATGTCTGACAGACTCTTCCTCTTCTTCGTTTTTGGAGGCTTCATGCTGTACAAATTCGTTTTGTAATAGTACATGTCAAACTATCAACCCATCTCGTAGCAATGCGACGTGCACCAAGCAGTTTTTATCGCATTGTAACACACGCATAAAACACTGTTTTTTTTTTTTGTCAAAATTAGCTTTAATCATAAACATAATTTCCATCAAGAGCAACGCAACCATTCCAGCGCCACTCTTACATATCAACACCACTTTTATAGAACGATTTATCTCTCACCTCAAAATAGGCTTCTTCATTCCAGCGAAATTTCTTACCAGTGAGCATTTTTTTAGGTCTGCGAACAGCCAGCATTCGCTGGAAACCAGTGTAGTCTTCCCATTGTTTTGAATCATCAATACGTTGGATTTATATCTCTAATATTTGTTATTTCTGTTAGCTTAAGTCCTTCTTTGCCTTACCTGTTTCACATTCTTTTTTTAACACCCTGCCCCCACTGCTTACATAAGACTTCCTGTTAGGCCAGCAAAATTAGCTTCAAAATACGCAGTTCAACTGTAGCTTAAGCCCTAACTGTATTCAAGGGTCGTTGAAAACATTATTTCATTATCTATTAGAAAACTACAAACTCGAGCGAATTTCCACTTCAGCAAATACCATAAACAGGTTTCAGCATCCGCAGATTCTATTTGTAGCCACTTCTTATTGTATCAAGTATTTATTTCATATTTATTCCATATACACATCTATTTATACACTTTTATTTATTTGACTGTAAATGTGTAGCATTTTTATAAAATTTCTTACTCCCACTCGGAGTGTCACTGCGGCTGTGATTTAATGTAAAAGGAAGTGAGAATGTTGTGCGAATATTTGTATGTAGTTCTGCGATAAATATATTCTTAAGTATGTGTAAGTGAGTGTATGTGTTACAAAACTTTCAGAAAACATATTACGTAAGTGCAAATATATATAAATTAAAAATACACGCACACACACACACACATGTTTGAGAACAGTAATTTAAAATGGTAAAGCTATTCATCTTGAAAGTAAATGCTGCAATTTACGACGGCACATAAACACGGTACTTAAACATGTTACGCACACTTACATACATACGTATGAGGGCAACTTAATGCACTGTAGGAAAGGCTGCATCTACAATAAGCACTTGGTGATCTCGATGGTGGATGAGAAACACGATACACCTAATGAAGATGTGTGACCAACATCAGGGCATTAACCGGCTATCAGCGATTTTGGAGGATTAAGCTGATTGTCTGACGTAATCGGGGACATGACAGCGATGTGTTTATAAAAAAATTGATATTGTGTTGGTGCTATACGAAAAAAAATCAACGCAACCATTGTTCATATCACTTTGCTACCATCTGAATGACGACTGGTTGAACGAGCGTAATATCACGTGCGAAATGAGCGAGCAGAATTTTGCTGTCGAGTTCCTGGTGACATAGCAGCCGAAGTTACTCTCACAATTTTGTTTCTTATGGCCAAACCTTATAATCTATCATCCTTAGGTGAGCAAAATTACATTTGCTCTTAATTGAAAATTGAAATTTAAATTAAAATGTGAAAGATCGAGCCAAGAAGCACCGAGAGATTTGGTGGTTCATAAAACACTCAGGCAAAAAAGCCCATTGTATTTAAAGCTCTGGAAAGGGGATAGATAGTCAAGGAGGGAAGGAGAAAAGTATCAGAGAAAGAGATAGAAAAGAATAGAGACAGAGATAGAGATGGAGATAGTTAGTCCTGTGAGAATTTTCCAGATTCTTTGGCAAATCTGTAAATATCCTCCAGTTTTAGAGAACGAATATTACTCATTCTCATGACATCGGTACCCAAAACTCGTAGCCGTGCTCTAGCAAAGGGGAACACTTACTGAGAAAATGTTCAGTGCTATCCGCCTCCTCCATGCATGACAGGCATACCGGTTCCTCGATGATTCCAATGGTGGTCATATGCTGACCCCATGGGTTGTGTCCTGTAATGATGCCGACCATCAACCGAATGTCTTTCCTTCCAAGTTTTGGAAAAAAGTTTGACAGTTTTCTGTTCGGACATGTCACAAAACACTTTGCAGTTCTGCAGCGTTCTAAACTGGACCATCACGCTTTATGTAAATTGCATACATAACCGCTGATCCAATTCATGATTCCTGCGGAACTGATTCCGATTATTGGCTCTGGCCCTTGTGGGGGAACCGCTGATCCACGGTTGGCCAATTCATCTGCAATTTCGTTTCTTTGAACACCGGAGTGTCCCGGAACGCATACTCTCATCTCTAAACCGGTAAAATCCAGCCAGCAGAACAGCTAGTTCTTTAATCACGCCGCTATACTTGAGTCCCTCGCACCCCTCATTATTCCTATCCGATATTCGCAGTAGCTAAAATGCCAAAGTTCATAGACTTCACACCAAATCTTTCTGAAAGGAACTTTTAAGGGTTTTGATCGTCACGAGATAATTTTATTCCTCAGCTGCCTGTTCAGTACAAACAAATACTTTTGAAAAGAGGAAGAGGAAGCATAAATCCTTTATTTTTATTTTTTACTTTGAGGAAATGGTTTAAAACTGTTTTATGGTCGATTTTTAGCTCCTGTACGATGCTACGAGTATTAATGTGCCGGTCAATTTCGATTATTTCTGTGATTTTAACGACATTATTGACATTTTCTTTAACATAAAAAATGCCTGAGCGGAATCGAATTGCTCGAAATTCGCGGTTACAGTGTCGGCATCATAAGCACCGTTCACAATTTCAGCGGCCTTTTATCATATTTATGGCGTTCGTCTTGATATTTTGCATAAACGGAGAGACCTACAGCATTTATACCGCCTGCGAAAGGCAGATTATTTTTTATAAGGAGCCTTTTCGTGGCAGAAATACACTCGATATTAGAAACAAACTTTTTTTTGTCATGCACCTGCTCACTTCCGCACCAACTCTCCGGCTGCAGCGACCACCGAAATAGTTTGTGAAAAAAGTAACAAATTCTTTGTTGAATGTCAAAGGAGAGATTAGCATTAGTTGCCAATCAAACGAAGTGTTGTGCTACTTAAAAGTTACTCATTGGTTACATGGTTATATCCATTTGTGGGCGAGAAAAAGTAAATAAACGTCCTCGATTGTGGCTCAAGTACTCTCTGAAGTATATAACATTTCTTCAACTTAAGATGCGTCTGCCCATCGGTGGCTATTTGTAATGAGAAATATTAATAATATAAATTTGAGTTCGACGCAATATCATTGTGAAATTTTTTGATCGTTTTTTTTTGTATTTCGAATAGAGGTGTGAGTTTTAATTTAGTCCTGAAAAGTATGTACATAGTTGCTTTTATGAGAGGACATTGGTTATTGTCATTAAGGAGCGCGACTCTCATTAGAAGAAGCGTTTTTTATCATTTGAAGTATCATGCGGATAGCAAACGTGGTTCCTTAGGCAAACCGAATGATAATCACTTATTAACACATTGGACTATAAGATCAGTATTGAGAAAGCTTACAAGTAATAAACTAAGTGTAGATAATTATGCCACTTGAATGCATCCTTAATGCCTTCCTAGCTTTAGCATTCTATGTAACTTAAAATATGAGTAGATGCGCATAAAATCGGAAGTTCGAACCGGGAGAGTTTCGATAAATTCAGCAGTTTGTAGGAAGGCTTAAATGCTTTTTGTTTCTTCTCTGCTAAAGGAATGTTAATATTGAAATTAACGAGACACTGAGACTTTATTCCTACTGCTAAGTTTAAGGTTTGGAGTTATAAAACATAGAGAAGATGGACGAGTGAATAAATGTGTGTGTCTGCAGAGGAGGTAGATTATGAACGATAATTGTGCTGCGTTTGCTTTAACCGTCTTTATTTAATGTCAAGATCTGCTACACCAGCAGGCGTGGCAAAGAAATGACAGCCAAGATGCCTAAATCTTAGCCCCGACAGAACAGGGCAAATAGAGAGCTGATTCCAATCATCCTCCATACAGCAGACGCAAAAATTACTAAAGGTAGTTCCAAGTCTCACAGTATGCAGACGTCGCGGATAGAATCTTGTGAGAACAAACGGGAAGTTCGAGAGTTCAGATTTTGTTAACCTCAGAAGAGCGCTCGAGCGCCCCTGATCAGGACATTGCCAGAAAGATTTAGCGACTCTACAAAATGCTGTACTTGCCCAGAGCTCGCTGAGTTGGCGTGAAGCCCATCTCTTCCGGGAGTAGACCGCTGGTCAGTGAGATCCGAATCCCCTCCCTTTGCGGCAAAATGACCTCACATGTTCCTTATCTGACCAGCTCATCCATTTCACAGTTTAGCTGCTTTGATTGGCGGTTACCTCTGCTTGGAACATATTGCAATCATCCGGTAACCTGAATTTGAGTCTGATGGAGCGCTCCTCACTGAATACTCCTCCGCCAACTTTTTCTTCCAGCTTCGATCCATCCGTGAACAGGTTCACTAGGCTGTGTTTAAATTTATAGGCCCCCGTCCACTCCTCCCTTGAATGTGTGTGGAGAATGGGCCGCTTGGACTATAGGAGAGTGTACATTGATCCGTCTACAGGGAGATAAACCCAAAGTTTCTTAGGATGAGTGTCTTAACATTGCGTTAAGCGCTCGAGTAGGAGTAGGTCGAAGCACCTCACTGATTCAAATGCGTGGAGCCCTTTGAACTCTCCCCAGCTTCTGCACCGATGTTGCCGTCTCTATTGAGTTGCAGCAGACTATGACACCGTATAATAAAAGTGGCATTATAATGGTATTATAGGGACAAAATACAACTCTAGTCGACAGGCCCCATCTTTTGCCAATTGCGTTCTTGCATCCGTACAAGGCGATTGTTGCCTTCCTTATTCTCTCCTCAATGTTGGGCTTCCACGTAAGCTTACTGCCAAGGATTAGACCAAGGTGTTAGCAGAAAGCACTAACGGAGAACGTCCTATTGAGGAAAGTTGAGCACTGGGTATTTTATATTTCCTTATGAATAGGACGAACTCCGTCTTGGGTAGATTATCTCATAGGCCGCAATCGAATGTCTAACAATCGCTAAAATTACGCTAAATTCGACTCTCACAGTCGTCTCTTTTACGTGCTAATTGCCGCTAATTGGAAATGCCAGGTGAAGCCAAGTTCTGCTACACTTAGTTCTTCCCACGCAGAGAGGGTTTTCCTCTTCCTCTGCTACCACCTTCGGGCAACGTATGGAATACTTTCAGTACTGGTGCCTTTATATCCGTTCGATGGGATCGATAGTTTAATGGTCGGCAAAAGCTTTTTGTGCCAGAAATACGCTCTGAGGTTTATCTTTTAATGCCGCTTTCCTATCATTTTATGTTTCGTGTCCATAGCGAGCTTCGAAGCCGTACCAGGGATAACCACATGCAAAACCACTTGACTTAGACGACCCACAATTTCATCATTGCATGTTGCAAAAAAAAAACACATAAGTCATGAATTTCAAGTTACTTGCACTACCAGTAAATATTCTTACAGGGTAGATCAGCTTTAGATTCTGCATCTGCATATGTGTGCGTGTATATTCTGGCTTGCTTCGGTTCTCATTGGTATGTGGTGGTTCTTGCTAAATGTTGTGTCCACGAAAAAGGTGGCCAACACCATAAATGTGGCGACATTTTGTTAAATTTTGTCCGAAAAAAAAAATAAAAACTATGTATAAAAGGGGCCCGAAAAAATCATTAAGTTTGTATTTTTTTATTGCGAAGTTAACCAAGGGACCAAACGAGAAGTTGAATGTATTAGTGTAAGAGTTATACAAAAAGGAGTGAGAATATTTTGCTAGTGTGCCACGGACTACCGCAATGTGTGTGTGTATGTGTGTGTAATACTTATTTACAAGAAGAAAATTAAAAACAAAACTTCATGGGACAGTAATGTGTGAGCCTAGAGCACGAGGTAAGAAGTGAGCGAGTAGAGGGATCTCTTCGCAGTAAGCGATACCCCGCAGTGTAACAGTTTAGCATTTTACAGCAAACTTTCTAGTACATGAACTGGTAGTTGGTAGGAACAAGTCGCACGGACTACTACGAATGAGACTGAAATTGAACCAGTTATAAAGTGACTAATTTAAGGAATGCCTTCTTTTGTTGAACTATACAAAATAATGATTCCAACGCTAAGGATGTACGAAATGAGGCTTAGGCAAATATGTAATGGGTATTTTTAGAGGGCGCCTAGTTGCTGTTTTAAAATCAAATATCTCAGAATTTCGGGTCCTTAAGCTTTCACTATTTTTACTAAAAATAAGGCTCTTAACGGTCTGGGGAAGTGCAGATATAAACGACCGAGGTGAGTCACTATTTACCTATATTCTTCAGAGTAGCCTAGAAATAGCTAATAGAGGTGAAGAACCAACATATGTGGGACCAACCTCGAAGAATGTACTCGATTTAACACTCTACACAAGCAGGCATGTTATGGTTCAGGAATGGGAAGTGTTGAGTAGGCCCTCATTCTCTGATCACAGATACATAAGCTTTCAGGTCATATTCCGCTCAAAAAACAAGCTTACATCCTTTAGAAATCCTAAGAATACGAACTGGGACTTGTATAGGGATATACTATCAAAAACACCAATGATACCCCGGAAATACAAGTCACACGTCGCACTTGAGAAAGGGGTTGAATTGTTTGCAACTACTCTCGTCAAAGCCTTCAAAAGATCCTGCCCTCCAACACGTAATAAACGCAAGGTGAAGCCTCCCTGGTGGAACAGGGAATTAGGAGCACAAAGGCGTAGAGTACATGAATTCTATAGGTTAGCCAAAGTGGCTGACAATGAGTTCTGTTGGAAAGAGTATAAGGATCTACTAAAAGTATACAAGAAAGAGATACGTAAAGCCAAGAGAGAATCTTGGAAAGACTTCTGTAGCAGTATGGAAGACACTAACGATGTGGCTAGACTTAGGAAACTCTTATCCAAGAATCCGTCTACGCCAAGAACAATACGAAAAACTAACGGGGAGTGGGCTGACAGCTGTCAGGACTCTCTAGAAGACCTAGTCAGTACACATTTTCCAGGGTGTGCGGACATTACAGATCTCGAACCTAGAGGAGATATTGTGCACGAAATCCCGACGAACGTAATTACAACCAACAAAATAGAATGGGCTATACAAATTTCGACCCATATAAATCGCCAGGACTGGATGGAATCTTCCCAGCCATGCTCCAAAAGGTAAGCCACCTTGTGGTACCATGGTTAAGAACGATATTCAGGGGATGCCTGAGGTTCAGCTACGTTCCTATATCGTGGAGAGAAGCGAGGGTTGTGTTTATTCCAAAAGCGGGAAAAAGCAACCCTCTATACTCAAAAGAATACAGGCCCATTAGTTTGACTTCATTTCTCCTGAAAACGTTAGTGAAGATTCTAGATACATACATTAGAGACACAATTGCGCCGGACGAATTATCCAAAGCGCAGCATGCTTATACTAAAGGCAGATCCACTGAAACTGCACTTCACTCACTTGTACTGAACATAGAAAAGGCGTTAGAATATAAGGAGTATGCTCTAGGAGTATTTCTAGATATATCAGGGGCCTTTAACAACGTGACAAAAGATGCTATTTTAAATAGCATAGAGTCACTTAATGTGCAATCCGCGGTTTATCTATGGATAAGGCAGCTACTAGCTAGCAGAAAGATAAGAGCGGAGTGGAACGATGCGACCGTCACCAAATATGCATGCAGAGGTACTCCGCAAGGTGGGGTACTATCGCCGATATTATGGCTACTAGTAGCAAATGAAATTCTTAAGAAACTTGACAGAGGGGCACCTAAACTAGTGGCATATGCCGATGACATAGCTATAGTAATGACGGGAAAGTATCTAGACACCATCAGTAATGTTATGAACAGCACTCTCAAAACGATACATCAATGGGCATCTCACGCAGGGCTAGGGATAAACGCAGGAAAAACGGACATGGTACTTTTTACCAGGAAGTACAAAGTTCCGGCGTGGAACCTCCCGAAGCAAGGCAACAACGAATTACTTCTCAAAGAGTATGCAAGGTACCTCGGAGTAATATTGGACAGCAAATTGCTGTGGAAGCACAACGTTGAGGAGAGGGTGAAAAAGGCCAGTAATGCGTTGTACGCATGTAAAAGAATGCTGGGCGTTACTTGGGGTCTATCACCCTCCCTGATGCATTGGTGCTACACAGCAGTAGTCAGACCGATATTGCTGTACGGAACCTTAGTATGGTGGACTGCGACAAAAAAACTGACATACTTAATGCCGCTGGAAAGGATTCAACGACTCGCTGCTCTGTGCATAACAGGAGCGATGAAGACCACTCCAACGGCGGCGCTGGAAATGATACTCAGCATGCCACCTATTGACCTCATGGCAGAAAACCTGGCAGCGAAATCCGCGAGGAGGCTAGTGGCTGCGGGGGTATTCACCTACAGAACCTTCGGTCACAGCTCAATAGGAAAGTGGAGCTCAGGTGGCACAGACTACATGACTCCGTACTTTAATTGGGAGAGAAGGCTCCGCACTACAATTGAAGAGGAGGGATGGCACAAAGGCATGAAGCCTGGCCATAGAACCTTTCACATCTATACAGACGTCTCGAAAACTCCAGACGGAGTGGGAGCGGGTATCTACTGCTCAAAACTAGGAATAAGGCAGTCTATCAAGCTGCCAGACCACAGCAGTATTTTCCAAGCGGAAGTTTTTGCTGTGGGGAAGGCCGCGGAGCTAGCCTACACTAGAACAAGAAAGAACTCAACAATTAATATATACGTGGATAGTCAAGCAGCAATAAGAGCAATAAGCTCATACTGTATTAAGTCCAAAAATGTTCGACGGAGCAGGGAGGCCATAGAAAGGCTAGCCGAAAACAGTAGGCTGCATAACTACTGGGTACCTGGTCACAAAGGCATTATAGGGAACGAAATAGTAGATGAGATAGCAAAAAGTGCTGTGAGACTACCATTTGAACAAGAGAACGACATACCGAGACCGCTAAACACAATATACAATGAAATGGACGACCACATGAAAAGGCAAGTGAAAGCTAAGTGGACTAACCTGACCATATGCAAAACAGCAAAACTCATGTGTAGAACTAACGACAAAAAACTCACTCAATTCGTACTTACGCTCTCGCGAAAGGAATGCAGAACTATCATAGGTATGCTAACAGGTCACAATCTATTGGCTGCACATGCGTACAAGATAGGGATTGCTAACACGGACAAATGCAGAAAATGCAGAGAGGATGTTGAGGAGACTTTAGAACACCTTCTGTGCGTTTGTCCGGCACTATCAAAAACGCGACTAAGATGCCTGGGAGCCCCACTGTTTGAGGGTCTGGAAGACGTCTCAAAAGCGGAGCTCCCAGACCTACTTAGATTCGCCAAAAGCGCTGACATCCTATATGATGTCTACTTTAGGGATTCATAGAGGTCGGTCTCCACCTGGTATCGCTAGGGACCAAAAGGTCTATGCGTGGCTTATTGCCAACCAGGCTAACCTAACCTAACCTAAGGCTCTTAACAATTAGTTGTGAAAAGTGACACCATTTATATATCCCCCATTCGCAAGTCTGCAAGAGAAGTTTGCAACCATTCGATTCATAAATGTCCAATTGTTCAGAACGTCGAAATACCAAAGTTAAGTTTGTTCGGCAACACTTTGCGCTACAGCAGCAACAGAACATACAGTTTTTAGTCCACCAGTTCTTTTTCTATCCTCGACACAACCAGTTCCTTGAAAATTATTCACCAAACTTTTGAATTATCGATTCGTTCGCACGATTAATTCCACACAAAAAATCACAAATTGTTGATATGTTGTTCTTAAAGATCGACCATTTTCACATTAAGTTTCAATAATTTTAACGCGTTATTCTATCCTGAAAAATTGTACATCTCTTTACTTGACAAAAGTCAAAGATGACAAAAAAAAAAGAGGTTGGTTGGTTGGTTGGTTGAAGTGATGATTAACCAAGAATCCAGTTAGTGCCTTCGCACCACATCCTCTATACCAGCACATTATACGATTACTTCCTCACGAATCTATCCAGTCTGCGGGATTAAGAAACCATATAAGATTGTTTACATCTATGGCCAGCTCTTCGAAGTGTCCAAAAACGGTTTGCCAAGGGTTAACATCTTCGCCTTCCATAGGGCAGAGCATTCATAGAGGAAGTGGAAGATAGGTATGAATTGACCTATTTTGGTCGCCTACTTTCCTATGGACCACAAGCCAGTTATCACTGCACTGAGTCTCCTGGCATTCCTTCGTTTCATATTTGTCAATGTTGACGTTTGTTTGAGGTTGTAAATGAGCCATAACGTTCTGCCGACTTTGCAGGTTGCTTGATCCGCCCATCTACAATCCGCGATGCGTAAGTAGTTTGAGGAGATTACATTCGCGCTTCTCTAAGCAAGACAGGCAAATTGGGTCCTCAATGGTTCCAATGGTGGTCATATGTATCAACTGAACGTCTTTCCTTCCAAGTTTTAGTCGAAAGTTTGACAGTTTTCTGTTCGGATTTGTCACAAAACACTTTGAGGCTCTGCAGCGTTCTACACCATCACTCTTTATGTTAATTGCATACATAATCGCTGATCCAATTCATGATTCCTGCGGAACTGATTCCGATTATTGGCTCTGACCCTTGTGGGGGAACCGCTGATCCACGGTTGGCCAATTCATCGGCAACTTCGTTTCTTTGAGCACCGGAGTGTCCTGGAACCCATATAAGTACAAGCGTTTCTGTCTTGTGACCGAATTAAGCTCCTTCTTGCATTCTTGAACAGTTCCCATTTCTCCCATAGCATAGTGATACTTATTATTATCGTTTCAGTACTATCCGACTTCGGACCCTATTTCATTCTCGGACCCATCGGTAAAGAAAATATCCGGCAGCTCGTCTGCTTTTTCGTTTCCTTCAATGTTTCGATGTCCCGGGACCCAGACTAAGGTAACTTTATTTTTTACCCTCAAGGTGGTAAGGCTAGTTATGTTTTATTCCACGCGTTTAGAGGTTGCTGTAGCCGAATCCAGAGACTGGAATGCAACTTGGCTATCCAAAAGAATAGGTATATGGCACTTAAAAGAGAAGTCTGCCGTTAGCACAAACGCTACAGGGTTTGATTGAAAAGTAATGAGCTTTATTTTTTGTAAGCAGTTTTATTAAACCTTCTGGCTTATGCAACTAATATTCTTCAAAATAGGACCCTTGAGCGTCAATACACCCCTGGTAGCGGTCCTTCCACTGCAGGAAACATTTTTTAAACTCATCCGCCGGAATCGCATTCAATTCGGTTGGCACAGTTTTTTGGATCGCCTCGATGGAGTCGAAACGCCTCCCCTTCAGCTTTCTTTTGAGGCGCGGGAACAAGAAGAAGTCCGGAGGGGACAGGTCTGAGCTGTAGGGAGGGTGGGGAAGCACCGGAACCCCCATCTTGGCCAATGCAGAGGTACAGTGGAAGGCGGTGTGCGCCGGCGCATTGTCGTGATGAAGGGTCCAATTGTTGACGAGGTCGGGCCAAACCTGGGCAACGCGGTTTTTCAGCCGAAGGAGCACTTCTTTGTAAAATGCCGCGTTTACAATGCTTCCTGGAGGTACAAACTCCTTGTGGACGATGCCTCGAGAGTCGAAAAAGATGATCAGCTGCATATTCGCCACTGCAAAATCCTAGCACACTTTTAAAACAGCTTTCACGCGATGTTGACTGCACCGCTGTTGCTAGCGAACTGGGACCGGTTTCTAGTGGAAAGGGAAGGTTCCACGATCATTTTCCCCCACCAACCGATTCGGTTGATCGCTTGGCAGACGCTCCGCGCGGGAAGGCTCATTACTTTTTAATCAAACCCTGTATCCCTATTGCCAATATTTCTGCCTGGAAGGTACTGTCTAGTAATTATTCACTACTGACATCTAGGCATCACTTTTGTTGATTTGATGGGAGTAACTTCCTTAATATGATAGTTTACCTATATTCAAACTTTTGAGAGACCCTTAATTATATTACTTCCGGGGAGAAAATCTAAACTTTTTTTCATGATTAGGGACTAATGTGCATTTGTAGAACAACAAAATCTCATTTAGCTAAAAGGACTTATGATAGTTCAACACTTTTGCCTGCCACTGACTACCATTGCAGGAAAAATCTGAACCGAGAATAAATGAATATCTGTACTTAGGCGAGAATTTGGACCAGATCGAATGCGCTACTTGGCAATATTGTATGACACACTTTGTTCAAAAAATACAATCGGTGAAGCACGAATACTCGTAACAGCGAATTGGTCCATGAGCGCATTACATAGGACCATCTCGCTGGCACACACGTTCCACTCCCTTCTAGCTGAGTTGGGCCACATGCTCCAAGTTTGCTTTCAAGACTGCGGTAAGGCCAGTGTTTAGTTGCCGTGCATTTCATGTATCACACAGAATTTTTATTTGTGCACAATTAATTACGTATTATAAATGCAGTAGGCCAATGTGTACTTGTTTGGGTGTGTGTGTTCATACAAATGTAAGTAGTGTTTGGAATCTGTAGGTAAAAGCGATTCACGGAATTGTGGCGGCGCAAGCAGCTACCGAGTGGAGAGAAACGGAGAGTATGTAGATACCTCTTAGTGTTTCAACGGTTTAACTGCACGTGACCTTTTTTCTTATCAACTATGAGGCGGCGCGTGGCAGTTATAAACGCCCAACAGCGACCACAGGCAGTTGCAAATCGCTGGCGCAAGTTGCTAATTTGTTGTTGGTATTGTAAGACATTGTTTGCTTTGCTTTTATGCGTTGCGCTTCGCTGCCATCTATTGTTATTAGAAGCAGTGCATTTTATGAAAATTTATTATATACATAAGAAAATTTACTAGGGTTTCTATTTCAATTATTGTGCCCCACTGGCGAACGAAATATGTATTATTTCTTTTTCCTCTCGCTAAGCACGCCACATACGAATACCCCCTGCAGACAATTTGCCACACATAAAAGCTATGTACATACGCACACACATACATACCTACTGGTACATATACTAACATGCTGCACGCTTGCCAATGTATGTATGTATGAGTGCACTTTTGTGCCCCATTGTTGCAGGCAAAGAATTTAATTGCAAAATTATGTCGCCTTGCATGGCCGAAAAGTGGGCAAAGCTCCACCGCACTCTTTCACCGTCGTTTGGGTGCGCATTTGTTGCGAACCCCTTCTGCTGCATTTCGGTTTTGGTGCGTTATAATTTAAAATAAAATTTTTCCATTGTGGCAGCGTACAAAATTAACGGCCTGACCCCGTTCGTTGGAAATGGTTTATAAAGCAAAAAAAAAAACCTAAACGTTAAAAGTAACAAAAAATAAATAATAAAAAAATGTCACTGTAATATTTTCATTACATGGCTGAGCGGCTAGAAGTAAATTTAATGCGAATACAAGTCACACATTTTTAGAAAGATTTATTTAAAGTTTATGAATAATGGAATTTCGTGAATTATGAATTCTCCATTAATGGGCGAAGCTTTGAAAATTATTGTGAGTATGTAAACTAGTTTCTAGGCGCTAAAGTCAAAGTGTGTCTTTAAAACTTTAGTAAGGATGTTAGAAGGTTCTTATCTCCGTATAAGCTGGAAATCATTTCCAGTATGCATCGAAAATCTTGAGCAGTCTCGAAGTTGTTACATACCCGCATTTTCGAAATTGGCTTACAAAATGTGGTTGTCTGTAAAGTCGGTTTACTGACGATAGTTTAACGTGACAACGTCATATGAAAATACTGACGGAATGATTGAATTTTTCAAAAGAAAATGTTAATTTTATTTGTTTGATAGATATTTTGTATGGATATAGTGAAGGAGGTAAATGGAATTGCAATGGAATAGGTCAAGTTACATTTACACAAACGTGAAAAATGACGAAACATTTATCAAATTCATTTGTTCTTTTTGTTTGAAAATTGTGTGAACTTGTATATATGCATAACATAACATAACATAACATAACATAACATAACATAACATAACATAACATAACATAACATAACATAACATAACATAACATAACATAACATAACATAACATAACATAACATAACATAACATAACATAACATAACATAACATAACATAACATAACATAACATAACATAACATAACATAACATAACATAACATAACATAACATAACATAACATAACATAACATAACATAACATAACATAACATAACATAACATAACATAACATAACATAACATAACATAACATAACATAACATAACATAACATAACATAACATAACATAACATAACATAACATAACATAACATAACATAACATAACATAACATAACATAACATAACATAACATAACATAACATTACATTACATTACAGTACATAACAAATCATGCAATCATGAGCAAAATAACGACGCATGAGCAAGATAACGACGCATTTTCTTGGTGCGTGCAGCCGGCTACATCGAATTATAAGACGTTATTACGTCAATAAATAATTGGCGTGTGCACTTCTTTTAGGTGTTCCTCCTACTTGTGGTATGCGTCTTGATGTTGTTCCACAACTGGAGGGACCTACAGTTTCAAGCTGATTTCGAATGTCAGATATTTTTAATAAAAAGATTTTTCATGGCAGAAATACACTCGGACGTTTGCCATTGCCTACCGAGGCGACGGCTATTAACAAAAACTTTTTTCTTTTATTTGATGTTCATACTCGGAAATTTGAACCTACACACTCCTGAATGGTAGTCACACACCAACTCGGCCGCCGTAAGACTTTAGTCTAGTTACTAAAATGGCAGGAACGTTGAGAAAACTCCACAAAGGAAAGGTGGATATATACGCTAATCCCACACATCGAAAAATGACTAAATCGAAGCTATGGTGATCTTAACTTCCCCCTAACACAATTCTTGACAGGTCATGGTTACTACCAGAAATATCTACATCACCTTAGGAAGCGTGAAGAGAAAGATCCAAGGCATGTGTTTTTTGTATGCCTACGATTTGCGACTATCAGACGTAATGCGCTATCAGAAAATCCGATAGTATCAGGCAACATAGTCGGCATCATGATGTCTTCACAGTATGCGTGGGATAAAATTTCGTCGACAATCAGCGATGCATTAAAGCACGAGGTCAGTGGCAGCTGAACAGACGATACTTGACAAAGAAATGGACTCTTAAATCGAAGTGTAACAAGTATGTTGGGAGGGTTTTTTCGGGATGACGTCCATGAAGAGGAAACTCTCATGAGTACTGCTATACCGACATAGCAGTATGCACGGCTTGTGGCCTCATAGCTACACCTGCGTACTAAAAAGCTCTCCACAATCTACCACTCTCTCCGCGGAAATGGCAAAAAGATATTACCTGACGGGGCTGGTCATCTCCTAGGCTGCTAGTTATTTCATCTACGAACCTCCGCGCGTCCTATATCATTGTGGATATGTTTTGCATGCGCCCAGATTCGCTTCCAGTTATCACCCGATTTCAGCATAAAATCTATAATATTTTCTCCATTTAATATGCTACAGGTTTCGGGAGCATAGCTTGGGCTTTGGAACAAGACGTGATCAGCGTCTTCTCCCTGCAGGTAAAGCAGTTTGGGGAACTGCCAAGGCCGAATCTATGGAAGTATTTTCGAAATACCCCGTGCCCTGAAAGGGACTGACTGAGGTGGAAGTTTGTTTCCCCATGGTTATTTTCTAACCACGTCGTAAGAATGGGAAATTAGCTCATGCGTCCATCTACCTTTCGGTGATCTGCTCCACCGGTCTTGCCAGGGGGCGATCGAACGGCGCCTTGGTCTTCTGCAATATTTTTTCGCCTTGCTCTACCGTCGTGTTCGGATAACCTTACAAGCACTCTCTGCATTTCTTTCGCAAAAATGTCTACGAGGACTAGTCCTGCAATAACGAAGGAAGCATCATCCAAAATTGTATGGAAGCCGCAGATAGTCCGCAAAGCGCTTAGCCGATAGACGGTTATCAACTTTTTTGTGTAGCTATTTATGTTCAGTGCATCAGCTCTGATCGGTGCGGCATACAAAAGAATCGAGCTGACTACCTGCTATAAAATATTCTTTTTCTGTGGCTATGTCCGCTTGGCAATATTCGCAACAGGCAAGACAGCACACTCGATGCCTTCTTCACAGCGTATTCTGGCTGCGTTTTGAAATTTAACGACTGTTAATCACCACTCCAAGATAATTAATAGCGGTTTTTGAACTAATAGTAACAATACAAGCTTTACGGCGACAGCGATTAAAAATCCAGCGGCTACGTTGGCTGGGTAGTGTCGTCCGAATGGATACAAGCGCTCCGACTCTGAAAGTATTAGATTTGAAAGTATTCGATGCGGTACCAGCTGGTGGTAGCAGAGGAAGGGGAAGGCCTCCTCTGCGCTGGAAATATCAGGTAGAGAAGGACTTGGCTTCACTTGGTGTGTCCAATTGACGCCGGTTAACACGAGAAAGAAACGACTGGCGTACTTTGTGAAACTCGTCCAAAATCGCGCAAGCGGTTATCGCGTCAATGAAGAAGAAGAATAAGCTACAGTCCCAACATTTACATTCATACTTTATCCTATTTTTCTGTTGCTTATTTGGACTACATTTGTCTTTTGCTCAGCTAATTCCAGCTTCATAAACCTTAGACCATAGACGATCCTCCCATTTTGGGTGGGGGTAGATAGGCCCTACTTGGGTGGTTCCCTTCGGAAATAAACAAAACTGGGGGAGGATTAGTGTACGTGCAACTTTTGACGGACTGCATGTGAAGAGTAATTGGGGTAGAGCTTCCCGACGACTTACTTAACGGTTGTACCTGGAGAGGATCGATACCTTGACGGTAGGAGATTTGGTTCGGGTTAAAGTCCCACATCGACGGAGTAAAGGCTTCCGATACTTTCTCCACGTTAAAGAAACCACTGCGGCGCTTCGCTACTTGACACTTGGGCGCTGTCGTGATTTGCACGTACGTAAAATTGCCATGTAATGACACAACGAGATCGGTGTGCAGATACGGGTTAGGGGTATTGACAGTCGCTTAACACTCTTAGTACAAAATTTATATTAAAAGCATATCTGCACCGGAATTAATAGGCTTACTTTCTTGAACCCCGCTAAAATATGCTTTTTGTTTATCTTTTCGATATAAATATCGACATCAAGCGGGCATATTTTATTAACGGTATGATTATCGCCTATCACTGTCGACGTAAACAAGCGAGTTCAATGGAGTAAATATACATTAACACTAATACTTAAGTAAACAGAATGTGTCAAAAAAATTATTTTTAAGCAAAGAGAGATATTGCAGTGCCTGTACGCTTGACGATGTGGCACGAGCCACATACAAGTGTGCCTCCTTAGGAGCACCTATGCGGATATGTATTCCTGTTCTAAGCTCATAAGTATCTGGTTGCAAGTGTGTGTGTGTACGCATATGTTTACAATAATGTCTTGTTTCTGTTTACTTAATATTGTATTGACATATTGATATACTTTTAACAATTGCTCGCACTCGATTCCCACGCCATTGCAAATGTCTTAAGAAAAAATGCAAACAAGTGTGAAGGAAGTGAGATCACACAAGCTTATACTCGTAAATATGCGCATGCCAAAGTGTGTGTGTGCGTGTGGGTGTGTGTGAATGTGTACATATGTACATCCAGATGTGATTATTCATCAGCACGCACAATCTATTTACATATTTGCATGTGAGTTAAGGTAAAAAATCAGTAAAGCCCTCAAGTGTAAGCAAATGAAGCAGCACTTGCGGCATCTGCTGCCACTCGTACAATGGAAGAAAAGCAAAAAAAAAAAAACAAATCCTTATAAATGTAAATATGAATGAACAGGCGACTTGCAAATAAGTGTGCGTAAATTTTGCACACGCATTTACTGGGTCGTTCAATAAGTTTTGCAGTTGGATATGAAAATCGTAATTTTATGGTTTGAAATGCACTTTTCGGTATATTCAGTCTAGTCTCTCTGAACATCAACACACTTGTTCCAAGGTGACTCCAATTTATGAATTTCATTTATGAGAACTGGGAAAGGCTGCAAAATACGCTTCCACAGTTGCTCTGAACTCAACATTTGATAAAAAAGTACGCTTTCCACGCGCAAATTTTGTTAGATCTGGACGCCGAGGAAAGTCTCAAATCTGGTGATTAAGGTGGATGTTTCAATAATTCGAATTTTCATTCATGGATTTCAGTCATTTCCCTGATGAGAAATAATTGTAATAATAAAAATAATTCGTTTAATAATAATAATAATTCTTTTCTTTTGCAATCTGGGTCTTTTCCAAATGTTTGGCTTTAGTTGATCTCAAAGGTTACAGTGATATTCAGAATTAATTCTTTTACCAGTTTGCAAGTAATCCACAAACAAACTTCCTTTCACATCTCAAAACACTAATGCCATCAACTTCTCGGCCGATTTCTGGACACTACCTCGTTTCAGAGGCGAATAACCAGGTTCGCATTACTCTTTAGCCTCTTTTTTTTATTTAGGATCATTGTGATAAGCCCAAGTCTCATCCATAGTGATGAATCGACGCACAAAATCCAGTTTATCCTTTCTAAAACGCGCTAAATATTTGCTGAGAAAATCGCATTCAAATGTGTTTTTGTTCCACTGTTAGCGAATGCGGCACCCATTATGTACACAGTTTTCCGAAACCCAATGCTCTAGTGTCAAAATATTGCTTCCACTGTCCAATGAGATGCCTAGGGCTTCTACTTTCAGTCACTCGACACTTTTCCAATAAGATTTCCTGTATTTTTCTGCGATTTCTGGTGTTACTTTTCTTAACGGGGATCTTCTTCAAATCTCGTACAACTACGTTTCAATTCAGCAACCCTACTGTACTAATCGAAAGCGAGAAGTGCTTTTTCACTTGGAATGTGTTTACAAAAAACTGAGATTGTGTTGGTGATAACGAAAAAAATCAACCAATGAAACTTCGTTGCCATCTGAGCAACGACTGATTGGACGAGTGTGTGAACATGTGTGATATGATCATGCAGCTGAATCTCCCAAGTGACGTGGCAGCCGAAGTTCCCCTCATAATTTTCTTGCTCACCATAGTTAACCCTTTTGCATCACCGCTCGAAATGCGCGATGTACTCAGAATACCTGCGTCCATAATACTTTGCGTCGGCAAGACTTTTATTGTTTGTTCTAAGGAAAAATTATGTTGTAGAATTACGAAAATTATTTATTTTCCTCAAGTTTTTACAAAGGAATTATTTATTGCGAATTATTCCGTTCTTGGTGACAAGCGAGAGTTCTTATTCGCGCGGACTACTCCGCTTTTGGTGATAAAAAAAGTTCTTGTTCGAAGATTGTTCCGTCGAATGGTGCAAAAGGGTTATATACGATAATTGGCGCCTACACCCCTTTTGGGTGTTTGGCCGAGCTCCTCCTCCTACATGTGGTGTGCGTCTTAATGTTGTTCCACAAATGGAGGGACCTACAGTGTCAAGCCGACTCCGAACGGCAGATATTTTTATGAGGAGTTTTTTCATGGCAGAAATACACTCGAACCTACGTTCTCTTTGGGAACTACGAATGGTAGTCACGCACCAACCCATTCGGCTAAGGCGGCCGCCGTTAAATTTATCTTCCTTTGATAATTATTGGCTGTTGTTGTTGTAACTGCAAAACACATGGTTGGTAAATGCTGTTGAAGTGGTAGTCCTCCATAGAATAGAAATTCTGGTCGTACAGGTAAGGTAGAACCGATTCACGGCAACGCTAATAGTTGTTGTTGTTCTTGTAGAATCATGCTGCTGGAGTGACAGTTCTTGGCTGGATGTAAATCTGGATCATTCAGGCAACGTGGGTATTTTTTTCTATCCTTGACAATAACTTGAATGTCAAAACAAACCTCATGGAACGTTTCAATTTTAAACTTCCTAGTCGGATCATAGGGTGGAGTTATACGCTTCTTGGGAGTTTTGATTTCACGGCTGGTCTACCCAGCGTAACTCTACGTACATCAGTGGGGAATGCACTGATGAATACATCTTAAGGCATCCAATTCTACCTGTCATATCATATATGTATATGATATTTTATATAGTGAGCCCATTGCTCCAAGTATCTACACCAGCTTTCGACCGCATCTCATATGATGTAGCAGACGCCAAGGAAAGTTAGTTTTTTTAACGAAGTTTACATCTACGACCTGTATGGCCTGAAAATTTATTTTGTTTCTATCTTACCACTCATATCTGAGAGACATTCCCCTATCCGGCACATGGGGATGCACCCTCTAGGGATAACAAGCTCCCCGTCGGTGCAACGACATCATTCTGGGCGCCGCTAATTGGCTCTTCATGGATTTTGCTCTGTATAGTGTATAGTTAAAAGTTTTCTTCACTAAGTTGCGTATGCCTCTTTTTAGTAAAGTGAGGATATAATATTTTTGGTTCTCTTCCTGCTTCTTTAGCGCATGCATCTGGAAGTTTATTACCTTTTATGCTAGCATGGCGGGGAATCCGCATGAATTTGATAGAATTTCTATGCTGGTACAAAACTTCTCTTATACCATGGATCAAATCCGTATTATCGTTTGTGCTCAATAATGCATCAAATATCGACTTGCTATCGCTGCTTATTAAGTAAATACTTAAAGAGTGAAGCCAAAAATAAACAAGTCTTGCGTCATAAACATGTTTTTGATGGCGCCATCTTTTTATTGAGTTAGTGGGATGGAAGTTACATCCCAAGCTGACTTCCAGTCAAAGCTTGGTGACATTCGGTTCAGTGGAAGTGAAGTAATTGCGTCTAAAGTGTCAGTATGCTTAAGCCATCGGTACAAAAATGGGTTTCGAACAAAGAACTTCAAACTATCAAACTTTGTTCTAAAATCGGTAAAACGTTTGAGGATATTATCAAAAAAAAAAAAAGGCTTGAAATGGAAACTTGTACTGAAGTGCATTGAGCATATGTTTTAATTTCAAAACAGACGACCCTGTGCGCACGTCCGTTCCAGGACGATTAAAAGTTCAACCGTCTTCAGCAGAACTGCTCTGGGAAACATACTCTTGCCTGAATATTAAAGTTTGTTCTTGTTGAGCAACCGCTCTTCGACAGTGTTATTTTTATTAAACTGCTGAACCATTATTTTTAATGACGACCCCGCTTCTCTTCAGGACTCTCTGCAGGATTCTTAACGAGGCTTGTTCTGCAGCTGAATGCATTGACGAAGGCAGCCCATAGGGGCACCAGGAAAAGACATATTAAGCGCAAAAGTTTCCTTGCTCTTCCAACTATAAAATAGTATACTAAAGAATAAATACGCTTTCAATAACCACTGCCTTAATAAACAATATACAAGGTGGCGCAAAATTAATCATGCAATTTTGTTTTTGAGTAACTTTTTTACTAAATAAAAAATTAGATTTTGAGTGATGGAAAGCTGTATTTTGACTTGCTTTATTTGTATACTACAGCAGTTCAGTTCACACAATTCAAATGTAATTAACGCTCGGTCATTTGGAAAAATTATAAATCTTTCGATAGGTTATGCGTTCAGAAAATGTCTAAATTAGAAGATTTCATAGACATTTGAATCTACCCTCAATTTAGTAATCGCATTTGACCCAACAGCTTGAAGAATAAAATGCATTTAGCATCAGTAACGAAATCCCTTCAAGTATTAAAAAATAATAAGAATAATTAATCCTTGAATAAAATATAAATTTGAACCTAATATTGGAAATAATAAAGTTTTCTTTCTCGCATAACTGGAATGTTAAAATTTCTTCTAATTTTTTTATTACTGATATGAGCGGCGATGCATTGGCTTATCCTCTGCGGCCCACCACTGGTCTAATGGTGCTAACACTCACCAACGGAAACGTATGACCGTATCAGCTGACACGATGAAAGTAATGAGAGCCCCATGTAAATGAATTCTCACTACCGTTCCGTTTCGTAGTATCGTAGATCGTTGCTTCATCGTGTCTGCTGATATGGGCGTACGGGCGTACGTTTATGTTGGTGAGTGTGAGCACCATAAGGCAAATAAAGGTCGATTTTTCTTAAGTACTAAGGTGGTGTCATCTCTTCAAACTCTGTCTAGTTGATTTACTAAAAGTCAACAAATTCAGTAAAACTAATAATTTTTAAATTTTAAGCTTAGTTCACATCAAAGAAAGTCAAAAACTTCATATTGAAAACGTTTATGATACGAAGTTATTAAGAAATTAAGAAGAAAGGCGAATTAATCAGCTGATCTAGTGATATCACCTTTTATGGATATCTACGCCTTTGGTAATTCGCTCTAGAAATGTTTGGCGAATTACGTTAATCGGAGAGTAATTGGGAAGTGAATGACGAATGTGAGAACGAATTGCTAATGGGATAGGTACGTATATCAAATGTGGCAATTTAGACCCCAGATTAAATGTAAAAAAGTCTAATCAGCTGCTATTTCCTTGTAGATAGAAGTGCCTGCGGGACTAACTACCTTCTATGAAGCCTTGTGTGAGCCTTGATGTTTTTAGGGGACTCAGAAACGGTCGCACTTACTAAACATAGCTGACTGCAATGTGCACGCAGTGAAGCTAAATTTACAAGCCCTTCGAGAGATGCAGCAATCTGCTCGGCAAATGAAACGATAAACAAAGTGCAACTCGCTACACATTTACAGGCGCGAGGGAAATTTAACTCCAACTCCCTTAAACATTTTGCAATTCTCGAAGCAATTATTTATGCGCCTGCTTTCATTGGTCATTCTTCATATTAAATTCATTTCTAAACAGAAATTTATAACAACCGCAACGATGATAATCAACGTCTTCTATAGTAAAAGTTTTCTTTAACTTTGCCTGCAAAAAGGATGCATGCCGCATATTTCTTTTACGCTGTCAATTTGTGAGTCAACGCTTAACACGAAACAGCAACTTTGCCAGTTGGTTATAAGTTAAGGCTTGAAACTATACGCAAAACTATAAACGAAGTAACTGTCTGGTAAATTTATTTATCCTACCTACAAACGGACCCAAAAAAAAAAAGCAAAAACGCAACACTAAGCCCATTTGACCTATTGTTTTTTATTTTGTTATTATTTCGCATTTTTTTGTTCTCCATAGCCTCGCTTTTCCCTTTAACAAAGGGCAAAGATAACAGTTACTCTAATAAAAATAGCAAAGAACTAAAGCAGAAATAAAATGTGAAGTAGAAGGCAAAAACTTTGCGATCTTCTCATGTTTCAATGTCTTAATGCGCATAAATCTCATTCATAATTGATTAAGGGAAGGTCAAGTTGGAATTACAGATGCCACACCGATCAAAAAAGACACCCTTGCAACACACTCCCAAGGCATTTGTATGCTAAAATATACTTGAGCACACACGTACGAAGCGAAAGGCCAAGGGTTCAACAGCATAGGAGACGTTTCAGTTAAGGGTGACCGAAGAATAGTGGCAGGCAGGCCAACAGATTGATACTGAGTCATATCCTTCCACTTGCAGACACATAAAATATCATACAAGGCCTTGATTATTATGCCGATTTTATTATGTTTCGAATGCCATCGGTGTCTTTATTTTTATTTGTTTTTTTTTTTACGGCTTGCTTGGATTTGCATTGCTTTTTTTCTTTTGCCTCATTCTGGCCTGGCCTTGTCCGCTTGACAGATTTTTCGTACTTTATGGCATTTCCTGCATTTGGTAGCCAATTCGTGACGGAGAAAAGTGGTGGGTGTGCTGCAAATTGTTATCCTTTAATTTGTTACACACATTTTTCTTTCCGTCTACGCTCACCCGCATACACCCCTTAGTTACCGCTTTGGAGCACTTACTTTACGTGGCGTACAAGTATTAATTTTCTAGCAGATTGCTGCTAATTGAAATGTAAGCCATCATGTCGAGTCGAAGACAGGCAATTCTGGGAAATCGAAGCCACATTAAATTACTCGATAGGAAACTTGGTATTTGATAAAATTCACGTAGGTAGTGATTAAGTGCTCACTACATGTAAGGAGGTGTATGTATGTAATGAGTGTTTTCTTAGAGCTGTAGAAACTTTTTCTTAAATAAAATTTAGAAGTTTTGTTGTTTGGAGTTGTTGACTTTTTTTTTTTAGATAAAAGCGAAAAGTTCATTCAAATTGCTTATATTTTTAATTTAAAAGCTTAGTCCACACTGTTCAAGAAATTCAAAAATTCCATATAAAGTGTGGTTAAACTTTAAGGGCGGATGTTGAATGTAAGCCACACCTAAATGTCAAGCTCTTTCCTGTATTTCATTTGATATTTTTCAGTTTCAGACTAATTCAATTTGAACCATGGAAAGATACACAATCGAGCAATGCGTTAAAGTTATTCAGGCTTATTATGAAAACGGACGTTCAAATCAAAATGCATATCGCGCACTTCGTGATTTTTTCGGTCGCGGCGGCCATTTGGCCATATTTTTACGAGTATTCTATACGTTATTGAGCCATTCCAGTATTATCACAATGAAGAGAAATGATAATAATTTCTTTAAAAAAAATGTGTTTTATTTAAAATCAACACCGGCCCTTAAAACTTAACCACCCTTTATAAAATCCTTATGAAATACTTAAGGAACCGTCTTGAATAAATCTTATTTTTTTTTTTTTTTTAATTCTGATATACATATATATTTTTTTTAATTTCTTCAATTTTAAAAGGAAGCATTTTATATTTTCAATACGAAAGTCATATAAGTAAAAATAAAATTTATGCTACTTTCAACCGTCTTTGCGTACTATTCAGCTGAAGTAAGCTGCAAGGAGCCACGTTGACATAGTTTTGTAGACGCTGTTTGTGAGCTGTGGCAAATTGTTTCGCCACCTCAGGGACAGTTGACATGCCACGTCCACGGCAAAGATCACTTTTTCATATGTAGTGTGGCGCATTTAGAGGTTAGGTTTTCAAGTTGGCACTACTTTTTTCGTAGATGGTCTTTTTGACAGCTGTCACTTGATTTATGCTCAGTTTGGTTTGCCATTTCATAATGAATAGACTTACACCTGCAACGTTTGCAAATCGTGCAAATTTATTACGAAAATAATGGTTCGGTTCGCGCGACGCATCGAAGAAAATTTTGTTCAGCGAAGAAGCTCACTTTTGGTTGAATAGGTATCATTTTTAAAACATAATGGGAAACCCTTATCTTTATAATAAAGGTTAATTCTTGGCCATAACATTAAATTATATACGTTTTATTTCATCTTGAAAACCTAACCTCTAAAAAAACACCCTATATGTTTCGAAGAACTTTGTTCTGCAGACGTTGAACGAACTTTTTGCTTGCCCATCCTCAGAATTGGATGCCACAGGTCCGGAGAGGCTTTAAAATTTGTCTAAACACAAGATATATTTTGAAAGTTGATAATTTGGAGCGTCATTAATTTAGGTAATGTAGTTTTTGGAGCTTCAAATCGAGTTCGTCATGTTTCGTCTTTACGTGCTCTTTCCAGCACAGTTTTGCATCGAGTACCTCAGTATTTGGCTTCATTGACGCATGGGATTGTCGATTCATCTACAAAGATTGGTTTGTATTCTGTATTTTTCAGAGAAATGTGGGCTGATTTATTTTAGTTTAATTCTCTACTCTGGGCCCAGGCGGCAACCTAGTTGACATCATCTTGAAGCAGCAACTTCAATTGCATCGTGCACGGCAAGTAGCACAGTATCATCTGCAACTGTTGAAGTTACTGGTTACAGTTACACTCTGATTCAATAAGAAATAAATTTACCTACAGAAGTTTTAGCAGCTGTGAAAAAACTGCAAGGGCCATCTGAAAATCAATGCGTATTTCAGTCGCTTAACCCATTTAAAAAAAATCAAGTAAATGAGTTGGTAAAAAAATCATAAAAAAAAAAATTAAAATATAAAAATTTTGTAAAATTTGAATAGAAAATTTTTTTCCAAAACTTTAATTAAAAAATTCTTTGCAAAATTAAAAAAAACAAAATTTTTTGTAAAATTAAAAAAAATAAACTCTTTGTAAAATAAAAAAAAAAAAATTTTTTTGTAAAATTTCATAAAAAGAAATGTTTTTGTAAAATTTTAATAAAAAGAAAATTCTTTTGTAAAATTTTAATAAAAATATTTATTGTACAGTTTTAATTAACATTGTTTTTTTGTAAAATCTAAATAAAAATATTGATAAGAAAATTTTCTATAAAATTTTAATGAAAAACATTTTTTATTTTAATAATAAACATTCTTTTGTAAAATTTTAATAAAAATATTTTTTCGTAAAATTAAAAAAAAAAATTTTTGTAAAACTTACAAAAAGAATTCTTCGTAAAATTTTAATAGAAAAAACATTTTTTGTAAAATTTTAATAAAAAAAACATTTTTTGTAAAATTTTAGTAAAAAAAATTTTTTTTGGAAATATTTAATAAAAAAAAAATTTTATTTGAAAATATTTAACAAAAAAAAATTTTATTTGTCAAATTTTAATAATTTTGGAAAACTTTTATAAAAAAATTCTTTGTCAAATTTTTAATAAAAAAAACTCTGTACAATTTTAATAATTTTTTTTGTTAAATATTTATAAAAAAATTCTTTCTGAAATTTTAATAAAAATATTTTTTTGTAAAATTTTATTGAGAAAAAAAATTTTGGAAAAATTTTAATAAAAAAAATTTTTTTTTTGTAAAATTTTAATGAAAAAATGTTCTCTAAAATTTTAATTAACAATTTTTTTTTGTAAAATCTAAATAAAAATATTGATCAAAAAATTTTTAATTTTAATAATAAACATTCTTTTGTAAAATTTGAATGCAAAAAATTTGCTCGTAAAATTTTAATAATAAACATGTTTTCGAAAAATTTTAATAAAAAAATTGTTTTTAAAATTGTAAATTTTTTTTTATTTTCTTTCGAATCATGCCATTTTTAGTATTTAAAAAAAATTTAGAATTTAAAAAAAAAGTGTAAAATTTTAATAAAAAGTTTTTATAAAACTTTAATAAAAGTTTTTTATAAAATTGTAATAAGCAAATTTTTCTGTAACATTTTAATACAATTGTTTTTTGTAAAATTTTAATAAAAAAATTGTCTAGAATTTTGATAAAAAAACTTATTAGTTTCAATAATAAACCTTTTTTTGTAAAATTTTAATGTTAACATTTTTTTTAAACTTTATTAATAAAAACTTTTTTGTAAAATTTTAATGCATGCAAATTTTTTTAGAGCTTTAATAAAAAAAATTTTATTGTTAAATTTTTTTAAAAGAATTTTTAATTTTTTCGAATCATGCCATTGTTTAAATTTTTTCATTTTATTCCAATGAAAGCTTAAACGTTTTCTTTTCAAATGATACCTAAGTTTTAATGGAGAGTTAACATTTCTCAATTGAATTTTCATCATTTGGCGTAGGTACGGAGTCTTTATACAATTTTTCTTGATATCTTTTTTGTATAGATATGGACTACACAGTAAGCCTGAAAATTGTACGAAATTTTTTATTAATGTTTTTTTTATTAAATTTCAATAAACAAATTTTTTTGTAAAATTTTAATAAAAAATTGTTTGTAAAATTGTAATGAAAATTTGTATAAACATATTTTTTTTTTTTAATTTTTAATAAAAAAAATTTGGTGTAAAATTTTAATAAAAAAAAGTTCTTTGTAAAATTTTAGTAAAAAATAGTTCTTTGTAAAATTTTAATAAAAAATATTTTTTATAAATTTTTCTTTTGTTAAATTTTAACACAACAAGTTTATGTTACATTTGAATAAAATTATTTTAAAATTTCTTTCGATCTATGAAATTTTTTGAAATTTGAAAGCTTAAAAATTTTCTTTTCAAATGGTTCCTAACTTTCAACATAGAGATAAATTTTCACGACTGAATTTTCATCACTTGCTCCAGCTACGGAATTATTTTTCTTCAGGTTTTATTTTTCAGAGCTGTGAACTAAACAGTAAGCATGAAAACTTTACGAAATTGTTGATTTATTAAGTGCTTTTACAATATGCTTCCAACTCACTACCTCGTTGCTTCTTTATTAACAAAACTCAAAAAATTAACCCATCTTCGGCCGCTACAAGAATTCGACATAATTTTTCAATTTCCTTTTTAGTCAGTGCTTATAGGACCATAATCAAGAAAAATTTAAAAAATAAAAAAATTCTGACCATCGGTGTTTTAGATATGGACTGGTCGAAAAATCGACCGCTGGCCAAAAACCGTCAAATATATTAAAAAAAAATACAACATTTATGAAAAAAATTTAGCACACGAAGTCAATTTATTTCATTTTATTTCAAATACAAATATTTTTTTTTTTTGTTTTATTGATAGAAAAGTCAGCTTACAAATTTTTATGATAATCATCAAAACATTTAGTATGTAAAAAATAGTATGTTTCTTGCAAAATTTACACCACCGAAATTTGTTTTCAATGCTTCTCATGACGGCTTGTACCCTTTCATTGATCCGAGGAAGGTTCGATGGACCTTCATATCCATGTTCGTTTTCACACTCGTCCTCGTCCTTGCCGTAATTCAATAATTCTGTTGTGACTTTGGAACGAAAATCAATTTGTGACAGTGGTTTTATCTTTTCAATTTTTGCCATCATACAATGAAATTTCCATGCATTGACCATTGCGTTACCAAGAGCATTTGTCCATATTGGCCACCACCATGTTTTTTCTCTCATACATATTCTATAATTTGCCACCGCATTATCATGGAGTTCCCCCCAATGCCATGATTATACTCTTGAATAACTTTTGGCTGCGGGATAGTGATAGTTTGTTTTTTCTTCCGACAATATCTTTTAGTGCTAATAATTGGATTGACTGTGGAGTTATTAGTTATAACATTGACTACAGCATTATCATTCCACCGAACAGGAAATATTTCTTGCTGATGATCAAGTAGTTGGTCAAATGTTCCTCGTATTTCTTTTTTTAAATTTCTCAAAGAAGAATCGCCATTCTATTTTCGCGTATAGTACCAGTTGCAAAAAATCGACGGTCGTTCTGAAGGCACATTAGATGGTATGAAGAGAAAAAAAATTATCAAAGAAAATGATGTGGCACTCAGGGTCAGATACGTTGGCAAGCAAGTCTAAGACTGTTTGTGCGTCTAGACCAATAGTTTTATCGTGAGAGGTTGCTGCTGCCCCGTACAATGAACTAGAAAATAAGTACCCACTTTCAGAGCATAAGCACCATGTTTTAAACCCAAACCGGATTGGCTTTCCCTTGATAAACATTTTGCAGGAGTGGCGTCCAAAGTATGAAATCATCTGTTCGTCTATAGAGAGATTATGGCTAAAGACTCCAAACTGCATAAACTTTTTGTTGAGAGCGTCAGTAATAGGACGAACCTTCGCAAAACGGTCTGCTGCGTTTAAATTCATGTTGTCAGCGAGATGGAAAAACTGCTTAATTGTTTTAAACCGATTACGACTCATAGCCTGCTTCACAATTGGAACCCTCATGTCCGGTCGAACAGACCAGTAGTGGTCAATGTGTGGCAAAGTATGGTACCCCGATAGGTACAATATTCCAATAAACCTACGTATTTCGATTGGCGTGATGATAATTGGAGCATTGTGTTGGTCTGCATACTCATTTGTGAAAGTGGTAATATTTGTGATAATATAATATTATTATCAAAAAACAATGTAAAGAGATCATAGGGGGATTTTGAGCCTACAAAATGGTGCAATTATATATACGTATACAAAAAGGATTGATTGCTTACCAATTTCAGAAAACATTTCTTCCAATTTGATTGCTTCCACATTTATTGGGGTCCTTGTGTATTGAAAATATCTGGGTTTTCGCCATTTGGGACGGGCAAAATCCGATTTACTCAAGCGAAAAATCTAGAACTAAAAATCGTAGCGGAATGCCAACATTCCATTGCTGCAACCCTTTTAGGATAGTTCCGCCCTAGTTCGATATTAGACGAATGAGAACTAGTTCGATTTGTAGGTATTTTCTAATAGTCCCGTACCATCCAATATAGGACAGGTTCGATTTTGGAGGTAAGGTACTAGTGCTGAACTAGAATTTTTGTTCACTAGTAGTGATTTTCCCTGCAGGGGTAGTACCTTTCTTATACCACAAAGATAATCACCTCCATCTCTTTCAATAAGAAAAAAATATTGCTAGATTTTGTTCTATCCTACATGACAGTTCCTGGCCAGCGGTCGATTTCTCGACCACTAAAGTTTGCGACCATTAAACAGTAAAAATTATTGCAATATCGATATGTTACTTTTTTGATTCTCTTAATTTCATCTTTTCTCTTCACAATAAATTAGTAACAATTATTTGTTTTTTTGTTTTTCATTATTTTTTCATCTGCACAAGAAACACGTAAAAATAGTGATAATTTCATTCTTTTACAAAAATCTGCCCTGAACCTTTTTTTCTTAAAAAATTATACTTTAGAAATTAACTAAATTCCAAATTTTAAACTTGTGAAAACGGATCAATAAATTTACATTTAGTTTCTGAGATATTGGAGTCTGAAGTTGGTGGTCGAAAAATCGACCAGCTGCCGAAAATGGGTTAAATGCCAATATTTTCACTTTATAAGATTGAAAATTGAGGGGAAAGTTTTTGCTTATTAAATTTCGTTTGTGTAAAATGAGTTGTTCAATCGCTAGGCTTCATATTTGTTTAAAAACATTGATTCAAATAAATAAAGAAGAAGACACAAGCAGCCAAAATCCCAGGTCAATTAAAAAACAAAAGAATCTCATTTATTTACAAGTATTTCCATAATATTTAAGTATAGTATTTCAGTACTAATTTTTCAGTACTCACTACAAATTGATCGTCAGTTTTAAATATCTTTGAACTAGAAAACATAATAATAAATAAACAAAAAATATGTTTTTTTTTTGGAACTGAACATCTTAACTTTTCAAAAGCAAAAAAAAAAGAAAGCTGTCTATGAAAGAAGGTTTTAGTACAGGCAAGTTGTATAATACTTGCCTAAGAAGATCATCTAGCGGTGTAATTCTGTTTTACTTTTTCAAAGTAAGCGGCTAGTTTATTAGCGGAGTCTCAGTTCATTTCAAGTTGTCAAGGATTGACAGTTACAATAAATAATATAAATAAATGTCTTCATGGATTTCTTGTCTTCTTTCGTTCTGTAGGCTTTAAAAAACGTTGATGAAAAAGTTCCCAGAAAAACCGCCAAGTTACGCTCTAAGTTAACTGACTCGAGCTCTGTTTTTTTTTCTTAAGTTGCCACATTTATGATTAACATTCCTAACAAAATTTGATCACCATTGCTAGACATTTGTAGAAGTTACGCCGTCTTGAGTAAATCTACCTCTACATTTTTAACTGTCTCTTAATTGATTTGAATTTGCAAAACTGATGTTTTATTAAATTTTTTGTTAAAACTGAATTCAATAGAGCAAAAACCTTAGACATTTTAGGAAACTGTTTCGGTTATGATACTTAAAAAGAAAACAACAGTTTACGAGTGGCATAAATGCTGCAGAAGAGATCGTGAGTCCATCGAGGATGACGAACATAGTAGCAGATCGTCGACATGGAAAACCGATGAAAACATCAACAAAGTGAATGAAAAGTTGATCAATAATCGCAAATTAACCATCAGAGAGTTGGCAGAGGGCTTGAACATTGCTTATGGATGCATTTAAGATATCTATAAGGATTTGTGCCTTTGCTGCAAAGTTGGCACACAGGATTTGATTTTCATGCACGAAAGGGACTGCTTTAATATCGTCAAATACACGATTTCCAAGACTGAATCCAACCCAATATCCTCAAACGCATGATTACTAGAGACGAGACGTAGATTTATGAGTACGATACGCAATCCAGACATCTTGTGAGTGAGTGAAGAGCACTGCATGAACCAAGACCAAAAAACCTATGTCGTTTTTAGTTAAAAAAGAAGGCAATGTTTACGATTTTTATGGATTACAACGGTATTGTACACGATGAATTTTTGTCAGAAAGTCGAAGAGTTAATATGGATTACTATTTGGGCATTATGAACGTTTACGTGAAGCAATTCGTTAAAAAAAGAATGCGTTTGTGGGAAAACAACTAGTGGATTTACCACAGCACCATAATAGCGCACTGTCACCTCGCTCAGTACCATCATAATCCATGCATTTTTAACAAAGAACGACACTAATACCATCCAACAGCCATCGAGTTCACCTGATATGGCTCCCTTCGATTTTTTCTGTAGAATCCAGTCAATAAATCGCTATGGGGAACGTGTTTTAACAGCTGAATGGAAGTAATGAAAGTCGTAGAAAAGTAGGTAATCGAAGACGGCTCTGATGTCTAACCCGAAAATAGAGTTCTAGATTTGTTTCGAGAGTTGGATCAAACATTGTCATAAGTGGGTTGCGGTTGACGAAGAGTGACTTGAAGGCGATAATGTATCTTTAGAGAAATAAACTAGTATTTTAAGTTTTCTAAATATATTCCGGGAACTTTTTGCTCAATGTGGTATATCACGCAGGAGATTTACATATATTCAGATTGATCACTTCTTCTTCTTCTTAGCCTCACAGTCCGTGGTGGACCATAGCTTCATCAACAATTTTTCTCCACTTTATTCTATCCATGGCTACATCTCTCCAGTTGTGTACGTTCATTTGCTTAAGATCTGATTCGACGTCATCTAACCATCGCTTTCGTGGGCGTCCTCTTTTTCTTCCTCCAATTGGTGTTAAAATAAAAGCTTTCCTAGCATTTCGCTCTTTCGGCATGCGCAGTACGTGCCCAATCCATCTAATTCGTTGGGCTTTGATAAAACGTATTATATTTTGTCCTTGAACGATTTCTTCGATTTCATTATTGTAGCGAATGCGGTAGCTGCCATCTATTGTTGCAACCGGACCATATATTTTCCTTATGATACGTCTTTCGAAGCACATCAGCTGATGAATATCATTTGTTTTCAGCGTCCATATTTCTGCACCATATGTAAGGACGGGTCGTATCAGTACTTTGTACATTCTTATTTTCTGTGCTCTGGACAAATCTTTTGATTTAAATAGTTTTATGTTAACGTAGTAGGCGTTATTTGCAGCTTGGATTCTGTCGTTAATAGCTATCGCCGAATCTTTATCTGCTGATAGTTTAAAACCCAAGTATTTAAATTCAGTGATATTTTCGAAAGCAAAGTTGTTAATACTTAGGTCATCGCGTGTCGTGTTGTTGACTGACCGAATCATGTATTTGGTTTTCTCGGTATTTACGTGTAGTCCCAGAGCTTTTGCATCTTTATCAATACATTTAAAGACGCGTATAAGAGTGTTTCTATCTTTAGCCATAATAAGAATATCATCAGCGTAGGAACATATCTGAAAATCATTATTAAATAATGTTCCATTCGTGTTTATTTCTTTAACAGTCGTGTGTAGCATTAAATTGAATACTAAACATGAAAATGCGTCTCTTTGTTTTACTCCGGATATGATTTCGAATGGGTCTGACAGGCTTCCTTGCACCAGTCCTTTACTTGTTGTGTTCGACAATGTACAGAGAATCAAATTAATTAACTTCAGAGGTATTCCAATTTTCTGAAAGCAGTATTTTATCCGTTTTCTATTTATACTGTCAAATGCCTGTTTGAAGTCAACAAAGAGGCAAAATATATCAATTTTATATTCGTAAAACTTTTCGAATATCTGGTGGACAGTAAAACCTTGATCAATCGTTGAGCGGTTGTTTCTAAAACCACATTGGTAATCGTCTAGGATGTTCTCAGCATAAATATTCAGCCTTTCAAATAGAATGTTTGTAAATACTTGTATACCTGTATTAAGTAAAGATATGCCTCTGTAATTTTGGCATTCAGTTTTATGTCCTTTTTTGTGTATAGGTACTATTATGCTTGATGCCCATCCAGTGGGTATTTCATTTGAATGCCATATTTGGCTTACTAAGGTCAGATTGATCACTAGAAAGTCACAAATTAATTGCAAATAACACTAACTATTGACGGCAGTAGTTTAAACAATGCGATACCGAAACTATTGGAATGTCACTGTGTTGGTTCACAAAGAAATATATTGTAATTTTATTTTGTACTCACGTTCACCGTACTGGTATGACGCGTAGGTCAGAATCTTTGTGCATAGTGGTCGCCCCTCGGCAAGCAATACCAAATCTCCGGGAGTATTTCTTTCCTGAAAAAAAGCTTCTCATAAAAACCATTTCCCTTTCGGAATCGGCTTAAAACTGCAGACTCCTCCATTTGTGGTCCAACGGTAAGACGCACACCACAAATAGGAGGTGGTGCTCGGCCAAACACCTAACAGAAGTGTAAGCCCAAATTATTTACTTATTTTAAATATTAATATTTTCTAAAATTTATCACGAAAAGAAATACAAAAATCGAATGCACGCTTGGTATGACTAATTTTTAGGCTATGGGTCACTTATACCTCTGATAAATAAGCCACTTAAAAAAGTAGCTTTTTCGAGATGTAAAAGGGCGTCAAGGAGATGGTTCTCATGAGAATTTCTCTTTTTCACTTCAAATATAACAATTTTGTTTCCTTAATTCCTGTTCTCCCTGATGGGACATGGGGCTTCTACAAAAGCTTCCAACAGACACGATCCTTCGCGCTTATTTTGACTTCTTTGAAAGATTTCCCAGCAACCTTAACTTCTTTTTCGCGAGTTCTCTTTCAAGTTCATCTGGCGCGTCCTTTTTTCTCTACTACTTTGCGGGTTCCCGTTGAGTGCTTGCCTGCATATTTCTGTGGAATCCTTTTGAAGGGTATGAGGAATGCACCTCCACTTTCTCTGCTTGATTTCAGTCTGAATGGCTAACTGCTTACAATTCGCTCAAAGCTCTCTGTTGTTGATTGTTCTGGATCACACAAATCTGCAATAAACGCTTTAAATTTTTGTTGACAAAAACTTGGAGCTTATTTGCGAGCAAGCCAGGTCAAGCGAGCCAGGTCTCACAGCCATATAAAATAACCGATTTTACACATTTTTACATTTGAGTTGAAAACACGAAACTTTTTTATGTATGGAAATCGATGTAGAATCCATGTCTTGTTCAGCTGAGCAAACGCGTTACGAACTTTTACGATTCTGCTTTGTATGTCGTCTGCTGCACCTCTGTCCGTAGAAATTACACTTCCCAGGTAGGTGAAATTGTTGGCGTTTTGAACGCTAGAATTCATAGAGCTAAGGCTACTGCTTGAATCCGTGACATTCACTTAACCCTAGACGGACATTCTTCGTCGTTTCGACGACGCTCGATTGCATTTAAGTGCTTATCATAATTTCCGTTCATTATTTTTCTTTAATTTTTCGTACAGCTTTAGTCGTTGCTGAGCTTTAGTTGTGAGCGTCCGTTCATCTGTGCTAGTTGCTGGTAAGTACCGTTTTAACGTCGAAACGACGAAGAATGTCTTTTGTGTGAGTTTTGCAACAGAATAATATATCGCTTTTAGGATTTTTTTTGTCTTAAAAACTTTTATATAATTCAATTCGACATGACAAAACAAGCCTTTTTAAATGACAAGGAAATTGAAATTGACTTAATAGTTTCGGATGAAGATGATTATGCCATTGGCGAGCTTGAGACAGACATGGGAGAGCTAATGGACGAAGAAAATTCTTCTGAAGAGGTTTCTGCAGACGAAGACGATGTCCCGTTGAATGTGTTGCTTGAAGAGTCTGATATAATTACTTTCTCAAAAAACATATTACGTGGAAAAAACCGTCATAAGTGGTCGACGCTACGTCTCATAGATATGGACAAAATATTGTACATCAAGTACGTGGTCGTACTCGAATTGTAACCATGGATAATTGGTTCACTTCAGTCTCCTTGGCTAAATCTCTTTTAAAAGAACCATATAACTTAAAATTGGTTGGAACATTGCGAGATATACCTCCAGAGAGATAACTCCAGAGATGAAAGTCAGCGAAGGTCGAAAATGTGGCACTTCAATGTTCGCCTATGACAACGAACGGACGCTCTTGTCATATAAGCCAAAACCGAATAAAATATTTTACTTGTTGTCCTCATGCAATGAAATTTGGAACTGTAAATAGCATGACAAAGACGCCACATATGATCGAGTTCTACAATTCAACAAAAGGTGGTGTAGACACCTTCGACCAAATGTGCAACGTAATGAGGTGCGCTCGAAACACCAACCGCTGGCTAATGGCAGTATTTTTTGCCATACTCAATATGGCTTATATAAATAGTTATTTATATACACCAATAATATGTTCCAGTTGGGACAGAAACCACTTAGTCGCAGAAAATTTATGAAAGGTTTACACCCTGCTCTCATTCAAAAACACTTAAACAAAATACCTAATGTGGTAACTTTTAAAACGGCAGCTCGACAAAATATTAAGCGGACTAGTTTAACATCATGAGAAGGCAAAAAACAGTGGAGAGGTATCTGCAAGCAAAAAAAGAAAGATTTGCATGATTTGTCCATCATCCAAACGTCGAATGGCCAAATCTTCATGCGCGAAATGTCAAAAAAGCTTGTGTGGGGAACATAAAATTGTTCTCTGTGCCTCATGTGCAAAATAAAGTTAAAGACCTATAAAACAGAGTTTTATTTTTAGTTTTAAGCATAAAATGTACCTTTTTAAAGTATTAATGAATTTTAATTTGATTAATGTTACTTTTTTGTTGAAGTTTATCAGAGGCTATGAGCAAAAACAAAAATTTTTTATTGAATATGAATATTTTTAATTTTAAGTTTTATATTATATTAAAATAAATAAACAAACATTAAAACTATTAAATAAATGTTTGGAGTAAAATACTGCATTTATATTTTACTCTTTTTGGGTGTAGGTGCAATCTGAAGAAAGCTTGAAAAGAGTGGTCGTCGTTTCGACGAAGAATGTCGTTAGTGTACTAAAAATATGAATGTCCTTCTAGGGTTAAAGCGATTTAGTTATTTCCCCCTTAATTTTCTGCCCGACTTTCTTTGATTCTTCCACCAAAACGTCGAGCTTCTTCTGCACAGTTGGAGTGCTTTATTGACAATAGATAGATGCCATCGGCGTACGCTAGTTCTCTAAGTTGTTCGCTGAAGTTCCATTGTATGCCTTCGCAGTGCCGGATTTACACAAAATGCCGCCCTGTGCACCATAAGGAATGCCGCCCTAATTTTTTAAATTTGTGTGTGCGTGTTTGCATTATAGTACAAAAAATAGTCGTTATACAATAAACAGGTGTAACAAAACCAATTTTGCATCAATTAACAGATTATAGAATAATATTTGATATATTTCAATTTTTATTGTTGAGCAAAATTTTTATTGTTTAATTATAAATTAAGGGCCAGGAAAATGTAATAAATAGCATAAAATATAGTAGTACATCTTAAAAAATAGAATCCAATTGAATCTATATAACAGCATACTTACTTAAACATATTATCAATATTTATTAGATGAGCAAAAAAAAGGAATGATTGCTTTTATGAGATCAAATTTTTACACATCACCTTAAATGCGAACACGTCTGGCTTTTCGTACTGCAAACTGGTGTATTAAATTGTCACAATTCAAGCGTTCAAGTAAACCAGACTCAATGCACAGTAGAGCCAGACTATTCAGGCGGTTTTCAGACATTGTTGAACGCAAATGATTTTTTACTCTATTCAGACATGAAAATGAACGTTCTGCGCTGCAGTTTGTTGACGCTAATGTGTTAAATATTCGATATGCTATCTCCACATTTGGAAACTCAGTGTATAACTCGTTCGTCCGCAGAAGTTTCAGAAGGTCAGATGGCGAGTTACGTTCTATTTTTCGTTCAGAACAGTACGCGTGAAAATGAATCATTTCGACAGTGAATGAAATCTCAAGGTCTGAAGTATAAGCTTTTCTCAAATATTCCGATCTTTCACGAAGCTCTTTGAAATTCAAACCTCCAAAATTAGTAATCACTAAAAATTTCTCGTATAACCTTTCATATGCTTGGTTTCTCTTTCTCAATTCTGAATCAACGTTGTCTAGTATGATATTGAAGGTATTTATCTCTTGATTCGTCAGCTTGTAACTTTCTTCTTCTTTTTCTCGAAACAGTTGTCTGATATTCTTGTATCTGCTGCTACTTTTATTAGTCCACGATAGTCATTAACTACATCAGTAATGTTGATTTCAACTTTCTGTAATCTTTTACTAACCGCGTGGAATCGTGATAGTAAAAAATGCCAAAGAATGTGCATGAATGTTATCTCAAGTCTCTCTAGTTGAATCCTCAGTACTCTAGCTTCTTGTCTCGTTATAGCATTCTCAGTTACATCTTCTTCGAATAAGATCGGAGTTTCAATGATTTTGCCATAGTAGACAAAATATTTTGTTACATCAATACGGTTATCTATGTATTATTAAGAACATTTGTCAATAAAAAAGTATTTGAATGCTTTTACTGTATGTACCTGCTTTCTAACCTTGTTTTAGAAAGACTGTCGGTTTTTAACAATTTAATATACAGAATCGAATGAGTGATGTATTTTTTCCTGCGCCACATTTGCGCTAACCGCACTCTCTCCAACTTCGAAATATTTTTGTTATTGCGAATAAAATCAATTTTTATGGCCTAAAGAAGTCAATGAATAAAATCGCTCTGGCGGGTATTGTGGGCCACGTATTATATAACCATAGATAACGATTATTTCTGTGTGTACGAAGGTTTCTGAAGATGGAATTGCAGACAAACTATTAATTACAACAATTATCATGAATCAACATTGTTTGATAAGTAGTTCTCAAAAAAACAGTTTTTGTCACTCGAATCATATTTATTTATTTATAATATATGAAAAAAAATACTTCATTTTTCCATACACACTAATGCATTCGAGAAATTTTGCGTAATTTAAGTAAAAATGTTATTTTATACATTAAAACCATAACATTTTTCAATAAAAGGTTTGGTTTCCCACAATTTCCGACACTGTCGGATAATGTGGGCCAAAATTTCCAATTTTTTAGGAACGTATAATTAACGTTCAGAAATTAACTTTTATATTCTTACAATTATTTCTCGCATATATGAATGACTAAACTTTCACTAACTGTTAGAAACTAATCCGAGATCAGCTTCTTATTTTCTCCATAAGCGTTTTCCCTAAGGTGGCCCCTAATACCCGCCGCTCCTCGAGTATAATTTTTTTTTTTCAATTTTCTTCTCCTAGTTTTGCCGCCCTTCTAGAATCTGCCGCCCTGTGCGCAGGCACCGTTGGCACTTAGTGTAAATCCGCCACTGTGCCTTCGCGGCATCCGTCCGCAGATCTTGAAAACACGTCATCGAACACGATTAGGAACAGCACAGGAGAAAGGAGGCAATACCAGATATAGAGTCAAAGGTGGACGATAGACTTGCTTTATATTGAATTCTGCCTTTGAAGCTATCGTAAAATTTGGTTTAATATGATTTTACTCTAAAATTCCGTTTTAATATTTACTTAAGCCTCAGCCATTCGCTGTTTCCATGGCTTCAATTCCTTCATTAAGTCGCACAAATACGGCAGAGTATCTTTTCTCGAAATCTTCAGAAATAGCCTCGAATTTTGGCGCTCGACTTCACTCATTTCAATGGAGAATATAATTTCATTGAATCACTTTTGTTAGCAACTATGCGCACCCTAATATAAATAAAATTCCCTCTAAGTTTATCACACAAAGTTTGAATTTTCGGAAATAATTTCCGCTGTTTTTCATTCTAATTTTTTCCAAGTATAGTCAACAGAAATATCAGGAACTTATGTTTATTTGAATAGCTATGAATCCTTTAGAAACACCCGTTATGTGATTCTCGTACTGCCATCAAATAGTCGTGTAGGAGTTTTCTTAAATTCGTAGAAATTTTCAAAGCTCTACCGGAAAGTGGCTGCCTACTTGCTTCAAGTTCTTTTTGATTGTGTTTTATGCTACAAAGTTTTCATATAAAATATACATACATAACTTGTTTTTGTATTGCTTTATACCCTTTATCTTAAGTTGGAGTGTCTGCGCGTCATTAATCATTTCAACGATTTAATCGCATGAAACTTAATATTTCGCTGAAAGTTTGTTTCACTTTTCGTTCGCTTTATCCTAAGTAGACTTTCACCTGATAGCTCTTTTGTTTCACTGGATGATGAGATGTGGAGAGCAGTTTTGTTTTACACGTATAAGAAAATGTGTTTATGTATGTAGTGAAATAAGTTCCAAACTACAACAAAAATATTAATAATATTCATTAGTAGGACATTTCACCATAGAAACGTAACATTAATTCATTGATTTTATCCCTTTTTTTACGCGAACTCAAAGCAAAATTATCAAAAAGTTTGGCACTTAGCGTACATCAGTGTCCCTTGTGACAATTTGACCACAACAGCGCTTCCCTCTGTTGTTTGTGAAAAATGTGAAGCACAATGAATTTAGTTTTTTTTATTTATTTTGTAAATAACTTTAAATATTTTGATTTGATCCCTATAAATATTATATACCGACTTACATGAAAAGTAAGAGCTCCATTTATTATGACTTAAATTTGATTTCTGATATTGAGGTCAATTACTATGAGCATTAACCCTAGAAGGACATTCAAGTTACGGATTCTCCGTCCGTTACACTAAAAAAAATTAAGGGCCAGCTGCCCAGGAAACAAACACTTATAATTCTTTTAATAGTTCACAATTATTTTTATTCTACACAAATTACTTAATCTAATACAGCTAACCCGGAACCCGTCTCAAACTCCACTAACTGGACGTGGTGACGGTCGCTTACTTTACACCTTCCTTCTCTAGCTGCGGCGCAGTCGTTGTGTAATTTGTCTGAGACCGGACTTGGCCTTGACTTCCCACGGGTGCGTTATTAAATGTAATTGTGCAATAGGTAACGTCTCCTGTTGCGTTGCATTGCGAAATTGAAATATGTTGACACTGCGGCACGTGTAGAGAGCAGCCGTGGGAGCGTCGCAACAAATGCGACTGCAGCGTGTTAACTCTTCCCCCTCTAAAGATCTGCGTCCCGCAGATCATGATTTGGAGAGGTGACCTTTTTTGGTCGGTTCCGAGAACTTGATTGCAGTATCGACATATTCAGCTCAGGAAGTTTTGCTCCAGTTGTTAGCTTTCTCCAAATTAGCAAAATGAAGACCATTAGCAAAATAAGTCCTAGGGCTTCGGATGTTGCAAACCAATTCGTTTTATCTTTCAGGTAACCCAAGAGTCGTATGTTTCCGGAGGTCATCTCGTGGACGAGATTGAGATCCACTGCCAGGCTTCTATTCGTTATGGTGGACAACACGGGTGGGAGCACCTGCACGCCTGAGCTGCTAGTACTCCAGTAGGTTTGGTTATTTATTGTAATAGTCTCGTTCTCCATCTCAACCGTTGTTTCCGTGCCAATTACGTAGCGGCAACTTGTTTGCCCACCCTTGAGTAGACGTGGTAGACATTCATCTTCGGACAATAAATCTAGGGCTTCCTGCTTGCAGACCATGGCGGTGGCGAGGTGGAGACAGCTATTTTTAATACCATATGTCAGCTGTTTATTAATTAAGATTGTCTTGTACTTCAGATCAACTCTATGACCATCCTTCAAAATAGAACGTGTGATCAAGTGATTAAACCTCGTTTGGGCCACCTTTGGCATGGACAGCACGTAAAGTAGAAGAGTGCCGTTCGTGTAGATTGATGGTTCACTATATTCAATGGCTTCGACGACGTTACTGTACGGAAGGACTTCGATTTCGCTTATTAGGCTATTTATTTCCTCTTTATTCAAAAGATTGCTGTTTGCTACGCCTGCTTTGGCCATTTGACATGCCCGTATTAATTCACTAACGTCATCCTTGAGAATCATCAATTTTTGCTGAATCTCCTGTGAAAATTTGGCCTGGTGGGTACGTCCCAGGACGTCGTTCGTGGCCGTTGCAATCCCGTTCACAACCTGTAATAACTCTTCAGTTTTCTTGAAAATTTCAGAGTTTACCTTATACTGTAAGTTATTGTTGTCTATTATTTCATTTTGGCTCCGCAGGATTTCATCCCAATCTAAAGCATCAGGTGAGCCAGCAATCCACTTCCAAGCTGACCCGATCCAGTTGATTGAACGCTTTGGTCTTTTGGCTGTAGGACCCTTCAGCTCTTCAAGTTGAGTTCGAATTTTTTGTAACTGATAAATGGTGACATCTGTGATTGGATCGGTCTCGTTCATCCTGGCACTTTCATATTCTAGCCGGTTTACAACCCTCTCGTAGCGCATTAAGTCGATGATGTGGACCAGTTTGAAGTGTCCGTTGATTATCCAGCCGTACCCATCACGAACAGTTAGAACAGGGGAATCTAGGTTGAATACAACATATGCTTGTGCGCTTGCACAGAGGCAGATTCTACAAATTAAATTACAAAATGTTAACTTAATCCTACTTTATTTTCCATACAGTTTACCATTTTATAAATTGAATTTAGACTAAAACACTAGTATTTCTCTTAAGTAATGTTTACATATTTGGTTGGAAATTACGACAAAGGGAAATTTAAAAGTAAATACCAATTAAACAATTAAATAGAATGCAATTGATTTTAAACTTAATTATAGCTACTCGAAATTTATTGTAGTTACAACCTTCGAAAACATTTCTCCATTCGTTGGCAATCAAACTTAGTAATAAGGCCTTAAATTTCTAATACTATTACTAGTGAGTGGAGTCTGGGAGGCTAAGGGTTATCGGAAGTTCGTGAGGACTCAGGAAGTGGTGTTAAGAGTGGAACTTTCTTTGACAATTATTTTTTAGTATTTTATTACTATGGTTAGTTTCATTAGTAAACGTTAGTAAGTTAGACTAATTTTATCCTTTTGGAATTGTAGTAGTTTCTGTAGATTAATAAGTTAGTTTCATTTATTAGTTTTAGTTAGCGAGTTAGTGATTCTTTATTTTTTCCTTTAGGAATGCTTTCCCGTTTTTTTTTTTTTATATTTTTTTTGTTTTTGCGCTTTACAGCGTTTATTCGTGTGCAATTCATGCAGTTTTATTTTTATGGTCTTAAACCTTTCATATTTCCATCGCTTTTGTTTGCCATGGCACAATTTTATTTGTCGTTTTTTTTTTGTTTTTTGTTTTTTTGTTCTACCATAGGAATACAGACGTAAACTCAGATGACATTGGAAGGCTCGCGGTTATCCCTTTTAGCCATAAGCGTTAATGATTGCAAATGGCCTACTCATGGCACGAGTGACTTCACGTCAATTAAAGCCATAGCCTTTTGGTGGAGTTGAACCACTTCGATTGTCGTCACTCGAACCATCGAGTAAACTGGAATTGAACCAATATGACTTGATCGAATACAAATAAAATTTGTACCCAAACGCCTGGGACTTAAGGATCTATGCATGAGTTTTTTGTCTCTTGACCAATGTTGGTTGGAATATTCTTGACATTTTTTTGTCTCATTTGTGTGTGGGATTACCCACTTTGGATAACATTAGTATTTTTTTATATTACTAGACATTTCTTATGTCTGATTTGTGGAATTTTTTCCCACTTTGCGTGATAATAGTCGCATTTCTATTTTCAGCGACAGCTTCTTTTTTATAAAGCGGTTTCTTTTTGCTTTTAATTTGTTTGTTGGCGATAAATAATTCATCACCACTATGAAAATTGCGAGGGGGCGAGCGAGTTTTATTATGTCTTGTATTTCTACTTTCTTGTTCGTGTAATAGAAGGGCTTTTACGTCATCATTAGTATGTTCCCTAAAGTTTGTCAATTCTTGGTAATTTATTCTCGCAGTTCTGTTAAGGAAAATATCAGCGGGCTTTCGTTTTGTTACCGAATGTATTGTATTATTGTACCTGTCTACCGTTATGGCAACGCGCTCTTCGGGTGTTAATCTAGGAAACTCAACGCAAAGGCAGCGATATATTTCAATCAGAGTGGAATGTAATCTCTCGACTTGACCATTGGCCTCACTTCGCTGCGTTGGCGTTTGGTAAACCTCTATTCCTAAGGATCTAATATAGTTTAATACAAGTGGTGTCAAAAATCCGCGCTCATTGTCCATAACTAAAGCCCGTGGCACTGTGAAGTAGTGCAGCGCAACTGTTAGTTTTATTCGCAAATGGGTGGAAGATTTGTTTTTTATTGGAAATAGTTTGGCAAATTTTGTAAACTTATCGATGCAACTCAAATATTTTTGTCGCTCTATTTCGAAAATATCGATGTGTAGAATCTCACACGGATAACTAGGAATTGGGGTTGGCTGAAGGTATGGTTTTGAAGGGTGCCTATCATACTTATTTAATTTACATGTTTCGCATTGACTAACATACTCTCTGATTTGCTTGGACATTGCTGGAAAATAGAATTTTTCAAGGATTTGTTCCCTGTTTTCGCGAGCATTTCGATGAGCACGTTTGTGTTCTTGCTCGATTATGTTGAATACCCTATCAGCAATCGTTACATCCTCTACTATGCGTTGCGTGATCCTGATTTTGTATCTACTGAAGTTATGAACATACGCGTTTTGCAAATTATGAATTGAACCTTCAGGTATTTTAATTCCGTTTATTACGTTTGGGTTAAGATTCTTTTTGAGAAGAGGCACCAGGTTTTCACAATTTAGTATGGGCATCGTAATAAAGTATCTTTTATAGCCCCTGTGCGGTTCTTCGCTACATTCGCAACTCGCCCCCTGCCTAAGTATTATTTGGTTCCTAAACACGTTTATGGGTGCTTCTACGTGTGGTATGAGGTCTGAGCTATCCTGTTCGGCAGAATGCATAGTACCTTCCGATGCAGTATCTGTATCAGACGGTGCGTCAGCTACAGTACTCGATGGCTGAGCAACGATTGAGTCTGTGAGTGCGTTCACTTCCGTCTTAAGACGGGAGAGTGCATCGGCGACCACATTCGTCTTTCCTGGTTTATAAATTATTTCACAATTATACTCCTCTATTCGAGCTTTCCATCGCTTGAGCTTTGCGTTGTAGTTGCGATTACTCACTGAAAAGGTCAGCGGCTGGTGGTCTGTGTAAATCTTAATTTTCTTTGCACCATACACATAGGAACGTAGATTGTCAAGTGCCCAAACAATAGCGAGGAGCTCTTTTTCATTCGTGGCGTAGTTCTCTTCTGACTTATTCAGGGATCGCGAAATATACGCTATAGGTTTATCTTCGCCTATCACGCCTTGTGATAGAACCGCACCAATAGCGTAGTTCGATGCGTCTGTCGTCAGGTTGAATGGTTTGGCGAAATCTGGGAAGGCTAAGACGTCAGCAGACACTAAAAGTTGTTTCAAATCGTGGAAAGCTTCAAGAGCCTTCTCGTCAAGCTCAATTTTTACTTTTTTAGAGGCGTTGGCTTTTACCTGTGCATTTACCCCTCGTGTGAGGTTGGTCAAGGGTTTAGCGACCTTGGCATAGTCCCTAATAAACTTCCTATAGTATGAGGTCATACCAAGGAAACTCTTTAAGTCCTTCAGGTTTTCTGGAGGTGAAATCAGTTTAATTGCTTCGACTTTTTTAGGATCAGCGCGTACTCCTTCGGGAGTAATTATATAGCCAAGAAATTCGACTTCTTTTTCAAAAAAACATGTTTTTTCAAGATTAACTTTCAAGTTCGCTTCTAGGAGTCTTGAAAAAACCTTCTCAACATTATCCAGGTGTTCGTTTGGGTCTTTGCCAAATACGATGATGTCATCGATGTAGACATAGCAAATTTTGCCAATGTATTTCTTCAACACATCGTCTATCATTCGCTGGAAAATAGCGGGCGCATTTTTTAGACCAAACGGTAAACGGAGGAATTCATATTTCCCGTTCATCGTAGAAAAAGCCGTTTTAGAGATGTCCGAGTCTCTCATTGGTATTTGGTGGAATCCAGACGTTAAGTCTATTGTCGTGTAGTAATTCGCCTGTCCAAGGCTGCAAAGGGTCGCGTTTATGTCAGGAATTGGGTAAGTGTCAGCGATCGTCACTGTATTCAGTCGTTTGTAGTCGATCACCATTCGGTACTGTTTTTCCCCGTTCGCCTTTGGTTTTTTAGGCACTACCCATATTGGTGAATTATAAGGACTCTTTGAAGGCCGGATGACACCTTCCTCAAGCAGCTCATTTACTTGTTTTTCAACTTCGTCCCTCATACACGCTGGGTACGGGTAGCTTTTACTGTATATTGGTTCGGAAGTTGATGTTTTTATTTCAGCACGGATGTTTGTCTCTACGAGCTCATTGCCATTTAAAGGTTTAAAGAGCTCCGAATATTTTTTTAATAAGGTTTCGACCTTCCGATGAATTCCCAGAGGCAAATCCTTGCCTATTGTAAAATTGACATGGCAAGACGTGCGTGCCTTGAGTGGAATTTTGTAATTCCCTATTTTTAGTAAGTTATTCTTCCTATCAATTACCGCACCTAATTCTCTCAAGGTGTCGTCCCCAATGATCCCACAGAATCCACTTAGAGTAGGTAATACAAAGAAATCAAATTCAGTGGATTTCCCAACGCTTTCAAATAATTTTATTTGTACCTTATCTTTTATTGGCACAGTACCCCCCACAGATGCCACACTAAAAATTTTCTGCACCGGAGTCGTTTTTTTCGTAATGGTTTGTCTAATGAAGTTTTTGTTGGCACCGGTGTCTACTAAAAAATCTAAAACGCGGCCATCCGGCATCGTATATTCTAGGTATGGTACGCTAGATGGCCGGAGGACAGAAAATCCTCAGATTCTTCGTCATTGCTAGGTTCTTGATTGGCATCCTGTGTTTCGCTCACCCCTTGAGCTATGTGATACAGACTTTGCTGTTTGACGTCCTGCTCCTCGCGTTCCTCCTGCACAGTGTGATACAGCCTTTGTTGCTTCCGTGGGAGATTTTCAGACCTCGCACTACGTTTAAAAGGATTGGGTCGATTGATATAGTTTACTTTGCGTGTCTGCACTGAAGGATCAACCTCCATCCTCTCAACTGGCGGACGCGACGTGGAACTTTGGATGTCATCTCTTGAAAAAGGACGATAAATTTTTGGGTATTGTGCACGCTGCTCTTGAGCGTGCCATGTAGGTTTTGGTGGCAATTGTGGAGATTTGATCCTATTTGGGGAGTAAGGGGTGCTCGGTAAGTTGTTTATGGGCACCACCACACGATTGCTAGCCGTGGAAGAATGAATTGTAAAATTTCTAAAGTCGACGTTTTGGATTTCTAAGCATGCCGAGTAAGCTTCCGGCAATGTTTTAGGACGCTGTATAAGCATCATTCTCGACATTTCCCCATTCAACCCGCGTATGAATACGTCTAGCGCACGGTTGCGGTAAGTTTCAACTAAAACTCTTACTGTTTCGTCCGTGTAGGACTCGGTTTTTATTTTGTTAATAATGAGCGAGAATTGATGATTCACCTTCGCGTAGAATTCATCTATTCTCATTCCCTTTTGCTGAAGTTGATGCAACTGGTGCTCAAGGGTGCGAATATCCCTTTTATCTGCATAGTGCAGAGAAAGGCACTCTTTGATTTTCGACCAGTTGCTATCGAATATGTTATACGAAATTAGTGCGGAATCAGCAGCACCCCTCACCTTTTGTCTAATATGCTGTAAAATTGCCCGATATAGGGGCTTACCCCTCACGACCTCGAAGTCCGAAAGGATGACTTCTACCGAGTGCACCCAGGACACGTAGTGGACAGGATTCCCATCAAAAATCTGCAGCTCCTTGACACAGTCAGGGAGTCGACTGATGTCCCTTATATCGGCTTCCGTTTTAGGGGCTTGTGTTACCATCTCTTCACTGGGTTCCGTCTGGTCATTGGCGGTTGGTGTAAACATCCTGGAGCTTATTGAGTCCAGGCGGGATACCCGTCTTTCGATAGTGTTCATTTTATCAAGCAGGGCATTAACTGCACCCGTTAAATTTGTTACCGTGGCCCTCAAATCTTCCATCTTTAAAAGAAAATATAAAAGAAAATGCTTAAGTCAACTTACGCAAGGATACACTCTAGTTTCATCAGCGCCTTAATAGTATGTTCAGCGTATTGTGGCTCTCCTTGGCCTTACGCCCTATGATCTTTTAATTATTTGCTGAGCGGGTTTATCAAAAACCCTTTTTCACTTTTTAAATTTTTCCAATAGATTTTTTATTAATTTTTGTTATTATTTAATACACTTTCTTTTATTTCATTCACTCTCACTTTTAACACTCCAATGGATTTTTTATTAATTTTTTATTATTATTTAATTCACTTTCTTTTATTTCATTCACTCCCACTTTTAACACTCCTGGGTCCCTGCTCGGGCGCCAGTTACGGATTCTCCGTCCGTTACACTAAAAAAAATTAAGGGCCAGCTGCCCAGGAAACAAACACTTATAATTCTTTTAATAGTTCACAATTATTTTTATTCTACACAAATTACTTAATCTAATACAGCTAACCCGGAACCCGTCTCAAACTCCACTAACTGGACGTGGTGACGGTCGCTTACTTTACACCTTCCTTCTCTAGCTGCGGCGCAGTCGTTGTGTAATTTGTCTGAGACCGGACTTGGCCTTGACTTCCCACGGGTGCGTTATTAAATGTAATTGTGCAATAGGTAACGTCTCCTGTTGCGTTGCATTGCGAAATTGAAATATGTTGACACTGCGGCACGTGTAGAGAGCAGCCGTGGGAGCGTCGCAACAAATGCGACTGCAGCGTGTTAACTTTCATATTTTTAGTAGATACACTAAAGACATTCTTCGTCGAAACGACGACAGCTCTTTTTAAGCTTTCTACAGATCGCACCTACACCCAAAAAGAATAACATTGTACCATCAGTACCTTTGAGTGGTATTACATGTGTACCATCAGTCGTCTATCGACAAGTAGTAAAACTAAGTATAGAATTAATTTTTTATATCATTTAATGGTGAAAAATTCAAGTTATACAAAAATATCAGGTCAGTCCATAAGTTCGTGCGTATTTTATCCATAATTTCACTTTTGTACGATTTTTGCACACAAAAAAATTATTCGCGGAATATATCGGAACTACTCATATATTTTTTGATATATTGTGCATTCAACAAGTGATTTTAATCGCGGATAGAAGCCCGTGTTGTTAAAAAATAAAATGGAATCTTCGAACGCGTATAAGAGGCATATTTTGTAATTTTTTTTTATAAAAGTGGCAAAAATGCAACAACTGCTGCTGCAGAAATAAACACTGTTCACGGAGAGGATACCGTGAGCGTAAGGACTGCGCAAAAGTGGTTTTCAAAATTCCGAAGTTGTAACTGCGAGGTGGAGGATGCCCCGCGCACTGGTCGTCCTGAAGTCTTTAACTCCAACGCCTTGCTCGAACTCGTGGAAGCTGAGCTTACTTTGACAGTCCATATGATAGCTCAGAGGTTAATTTCATCGCATGAAACAGTTCACAGGTACCTGGTTAAGTTGGAAAAGGTTTCAAAGCTGGGAAAATGGGTTCCGCATAGACTTTCCGCCGCCACCCTTCAGCAGAGAGTGAATGTGTGTTCTCAGCTGCTGCAACGGCTTGAAAATGAAAGTTTTTTGAACCGTATCGTTACTGGTGATGAAAAATGGGTTCTTTGCAATAATCCTGCTCGCAAACGCCAATGGTTAGATAAACACCAGAACCGAGCCCTAGAGATGTCCTTCACCCCAAGAAGATTCTCCTGTCTATTTGGTGGGATTTGGCCGGTACTGTTTATTATGAACTTCTGGAACCAAACCAGACGATAACTGCTGATTATTATTCCTATCAGCTATCAAACCTGAATGAGGCACTTAACAAAAATTCACCGTCTTTAGTGAACAGACGCAAAGTTTTGTTTCACCACGACAACGCAAGACCTCATACCGCAAGGCAAACATTAGGCTATCTAAACGAGCTCGAATGGGAGCTAATGCCGCATCCACCATACTCTCCGGATATTACACCTTGTGATTATCACCTTTTCCGTGGACTTCATTCCCATATGAGTAACAAGAACTACTCCTCAAAAGAAGCTATAAAAAGGGATATCGAAGCGTATTTTGGCTTCAAGTACAAGCAATTTTTTGAGCAGGGAATTAAAAATGTGCCTAAACCTTGGGAAGACATTGTAAATACGAGGGTGGGTTGATAAGTCTTTAGAATGAAAAACTAGACATTGGTTTTTTAACAAAAAATTGATTTATTTTTCAACATAATCTCCTTTTAAGTCAATTCATTTTTTCCAACGCTTTTCTAACATATTTATTCCTTCTCTAAATAAGTTTTTTCAAAACCTTCAAAATAAGCATTTGTTTCAGCTATAACTTCACTATTTGACACAAATCTTTTTCCGACGAGCCATTTTTTCATATTTGGAAAAAGGAAAAAGTCACTGGGAGCTAAATCTGGCGAATATGGCGTATGAGGGAGCAATTCATACCCTAACTCATTTATTTTTTTCTGCGTTTTCCAAGATGAATGTGAAGGAGCGTTATCATGATGAAAGAGGGTTTTCTTCTTCTTCAAATGTGGCCGTTTTTGCTTAATATTTTGGTCCAATGTATCCAACAAAGATGAATAAAATTCAGCTGTGATGGTTTTACCCTTTTCAAGATAATCTATGAAAATTATACCTTGTGCATCCCAAAAAATAGAGGCCATAACCTTACCAACTGATGCAACGACCTTTGCCTTCTTGCACTTGAACCACGTTCTACCCATTGTTTGGACTATTCTTTAGACTGTGGTGTGTAGTGGTGGATCCACGTTTCATCCATCGTTATGAAACGACGCAAAAATTCCGATGGATTTCTGTTAAACATGTCTAAACCAACTTTTTAAAGTCGACATTCGGTTCATTTTTTGCAGAGGAGTTAGCAAACGCGGCACCCATCTTGCTGAAAGCTTTTTCATACCCAATCCATCATGCATTATATTATGCACATGTTCATAACTAATGCTCATAATGTCAGCAATCTCTCTCAATTTATTTCTTCGATCTTGTGTGACAATTTTGTACACTTTTTCCACCGTTTCTGGAGTCGTTACCTCTTTTGGCCTCCCAGAGCGTGGCTCATCTTTGGTGCTTATCTGACCACGTTTAAACTCGTTTACCCAATTGTAAACTGTTGCATTTGAGGGTGCATGTTCCCCTAATACTGTCTGCAACTCCTCAATAATTCGTTTCTGGTTTAAACCTTTCAAATGAAAGTACTTTATAACAGCACAAAGTTCACTTTTTCCGTTTTTAATAAAAATACAATAGTGTTTTGCAAAAATAATTCTCAAAAAAGTACCGTTTGACCATATGTTATGAAATTTTGACAGCTCGCTTTTGACAGTTCACTTTTAACGATCACAATATTAAGTAAATTAATGGCCGATAGATGTCGCAATTCTAAAGACTTCTCAATCCACCTTCGTAATGAGGGAAAATATGATATGGATTAATAAATTGTTTAAACATATTTTTTATTAATTTTAAGACGACCTTTAAAAAACGCACGAACTTATGGACAGACCTGATAGTATTCTTATTCAAACAAATTTTTATTCGAAATAAACATAAAGTATCTTAGCTTCATAAAAAATGTACTGAATTTATAGATTCAGGGCATGATACTGATATTTTTTTTCCATCTTTCAACGTTTTATTAACTGTTGTCTTTGTTCACGTATGACAGTTTCTTAGCACCATAACTTCCTTTGTATCATGCCACTTAACGCAAATAAGGCCAGATGTGCTGACCCTGAATGAAGACTGGCTTGTTTTTAATTGCTCATCTAATACTGGTAGATTTTTTCTGTTTCGCTTGCATGTTCCTAAAGCTGGGAACTCTAGAGTCTCAAGTAAATTCACAGAAGTAAAAAATCTATCGCAACATACCGTAACATCACGTTCTCTAATTGTACTTACTAACCTTTTAACCACACGTTCTTCCATCGCACTGATTTTGTTCCCTTCCATTATATATATTAAAATCATATGTATACCCGGTCTCAGAGTTGCATCGCAGCCACATTTTTATACCACGTTTTACTGGCTTGAGTGGCATATATTGTTTTAAAGACAACCTTCCTTTAAATCTCATCATTGATTCATCAATACTCTGCCTAGTACTATTCTGTCGGTATTTCTGAAATGTATTTTTCAGACACTCGACAACATCATCTATATAGTATGTTTTGCTACAGTCCATTGGCTTTTGAGGAGGTGCGAAATAAACCTGTAATTTTGATAATACAAATTTATAGCGGTCACGAGATATAGCAGACTTAATAGAATAATTACTCATGGACGGATGGTTTGACCAGTAATGCTTCAATGCCGGAACCTTATTATAAAACATAATAAACATACAGCCTAGGAGAATTTGTATTTCCCCAACATCAGTTTTTAAAATATTAGACCGTTTTTTGGCTGTTCGAAGAAATACGGAGGATTCCTGGATTTATATTACACTCACGATAATCACTTACAAAATGCTTAGGAACAAAATTTCTTTCAGGAGAAGACTATAACCTTCCTTGTTGTTGATGGGGTTCTTCTAATTCATCCATCGAAACGGTGCTTTCAACTTCTGACAGTTCACTTTTCAACGATGAAGATGAACTAACGGGTGATTTTTTAGCTATTATCTTTTCAAACAGTTGGTTTAAACAGCTGACGCACGTTTCGTGTTTTGCTTCACTGTCAAACGTCTTCAGTTTGGTCTATAATTTAACCATGAAACGAACAACGCTTGCAAGTCATTGAATTTTATTACAATATAAAAATGCGTGCTCTGTTAAGAAAGTTTAAGTTGACCGAAGATCCACTTTTTTATCGAAAAATTGTGTTCAGCGACGAAGCTCCAAAAATGGATCAATGGGAATGGTGAGCGCTACCGTGACCACTTTTTTTTGCCCAAAATGCAAAAGCTTGACTTGCATGACATGTGGTTTCAGCAAGACGGTGTCACATGCCACACAGCACGCGTAACAATGGACTTGTTGAGAGGCGAGTTCGGTGAACATTTTATTTCACGTCCGGGACATTTCAATTGGCCACCCAGATCGTGCGATATAACGCCTTTAGATTATTTTTTGTGGGGCTATTCAGACAGAGCTGCTACAATAAACGCATTGCAAGACAACATTAAAGCATTTATATGTGAGATACCGGCCGCAACATAGGAAAGAGTGTGCCAAAATTGGACTAAGCGGATAGACCATTTGAAACGCAGTCGCGGTCAACATTTGCATGAAATAATCTTCAAACATTAAATTATATGGACTGTACTATCGATTTAAATAAAAATTTCGCGCATTTTTCTGAACCTTACGTGTGTTTTTTTGAAAAAGTTTCCTATAGCTCTTAACAAATTACCCTTTAGTTTAG
>JAYXIM010036265.1:0-12119 GCA_037575425.1 Anastrepha fraterculus | reverse complement strand
ACCCCCTGGAACTGCCCTGGGGGGTTCCCCATACAATCATTTCTAAATATCACCATTTTTGGCCTTTACATGAGAAAAGAAACTAAAAAGTTCGACCCAAATTGGGGGCCATCAGAACTCGTTTTAGAGGTATGGTTCCTTCGGCAAAGTTTCTCAGTTTGATCCCTAGAATATGATTTTCATAGAGCAATGTGCGATTTTTTTGCCTCCCTACAAATCGACCCGGCCTAATACATCTATATCAAAAGATCTGTCCTCCAAGATGCTTTCTGTAAACATTCTTACATTACATTTCTTTAGCTTTAATCTAGGCCATAAAGATATTGATGACTTGCAGTCGAGTTGTTTCATACATAAGCCATATCTCTGTGATAAAAAACAAGCATCAAATGTCTCCTTAATTAGTCCGCAAGGGAATTGTAAAGTCTATGTATGTCCACAGATATCAAACTTAAAAGAATGTATCACATTCTAGTACAAAATAGTCGGAATAATATAATGTGTGGATAGCTGTTTGTTCTAACTGGGAGGGACCGACAATTTAACACCACCTTGGAATATTAGATGATTTTGAGGCAGAAATACACTTGGAGCTAAACGTTATTAAAAAAATTCTAACTATTTTGTCAGTAAACTAGTCAACCGTAATTTTATATTTATTACTTGATTAAATAGTTGTTTACAAATTTATTTTGAATGCCTTTTACCAAGCAAAACTGTTGGCTCACTGATTGGTCGCATTTGAATACTTTTTTATTGGCTGAGCGATGTTTGGCTGAGCAATTCATGGCTAGTGAACTGGCTAGATAAGGAACACGTAATGTGGTTTCTTCATACAAAGTTAGGATAAGGAGGTTTCTTAGTTATATGTGGCCCACTCTTGAACAGGTGGATCAGGGCTGAACAGGTAAGGCCGACGGGTGGAGTGCAGGCTATCGAGTTATCCTTTTAAGACTGAAATACCACACATTTCGAAAAGCTGATCTAAGAAAGCTCTACTTTAAAAAATGGAATCAGAAGAGTTTGGCTTATCGTCACATCCTTAAATAGTTTACATTATTTTTCCAAAACCCTGTATATGCATGTACATTTGCCATCCAACAAATGAGAATTTCGAATATATACTTAAATAAAAAAATTCTGCAAACTAAAACCAAAAACTAAATAAAAAAAGTATTATTAAAAATGTACAGAAGAGATCTGAAATCAGCCAAAAATTTCACATGAAGAAGTATTTAAGCGGTGGCAGAAACAACTTTTGCGATAAATAGACACACAAAATTGCTTATGCAATATACTGTTGTGCATGTAAATTTATTTTCCGCCAGCTGAGAGTTGTGAAATTGAATCAGAAAGTTCTACAATGCGAAATGTGGGAGTGACGGTATAAGTACTAAAATATCTGGGGGATAAAATAAACTTTAATATTTATATTTACAAAAAATAAAAAAAAGTTACCAAAAGTTTTGGTAGATAACTAACAATGCCCAGTGCAGAGAAAATCAATAACTGCTCTAGCAATACTCTCCATACTTTTTGAGATATCTGGCAACCTTAAAACGTTGAGCAAGTGAACAATTAAGCGAATAATTAAACATATTGAAATCACTGTGTCTAAAGTGAAAATTTCACAAAGTTTGTGCTAATTCGAATGGTGAAAAAATCCTCATTCGGTAGTGTGTGAAGTTTGGTGAAAATAGAGAATAGACAAGCATTTTTTGCTGTTTTAATCATTTGGCGCTCGAAGTGAGGCAGATACAACAATAACAAAATAAATAATAAAATCAACAAAGAAGAAAGCAGCTGAGTCACAAAACGCAGTTTCTTTCTGAATTCATCCAGCTTAATAAGCGCGGCCTAAAAATATCCAAGTGTTTTGTGAACTCCTGCATATTATAGATAATTAGAGTGGCCGGATAAAGGTACCAAACTAAAGCAATAGAAACTAATATCAAACTAAAAATGGGTATTGTCCACTCCGCACCTATCCGGGGTGTTCAACCAGAGTTACAACAACAACGGAAACAGCAACAACAGCGAGATTTGCAGCAGCAAAACCAACCACAACAGCATCCACAACAACAATTACAAAAACAACAACATCAGCAACAATAACAACTGCAACAATGCATCTTACCCAATGCAAATTCACTCAACAATTTTGATAACCTTGGGAATAAGCAGAAAGATGCCCAGCAACAAAATATACAACACCAAATCGAGCAATTGCAACTACAGCTCAAACATCTATATAGCCAACAAAATGGTAATATTTCCCCCCGAATCGCTTCAACTGAACCCAGAGGTAAGAAATGGAAAATGGTCGAATCAAAAAAGAGTCCAAGAGAAGGCGCAAACAAGTCGGAAAATTCTCAAAAGCAAGCCAAAATTAACCAATATTGGCTAGGAAGTGCAAAACGCACACCTAATAGATTTTCTGCCCTGGAAAACGAAGAAAATCAGCCAATTATCCCAAATCTTCCTAAGCCGCCACCAATATTTGCTGATAGAGTTACAAATATCTCTCCCCTTACTAAATTGCTAACAGAATCAGCCCCAGACTCATTCGACCTAAAACTTGTAAATAATGATCAAGTAAAATTCCAGGCTTTTTCTCCAGAAGCATATAAAGCGATTGTCGCCCAGCTCGAATTCAAAGGTACTGAATTCTTTAGTTTTGATATGCACTTTTTGGTACTTCCTTGAGTTCTCTCAGCGATTCGGTTTTTTTTTCCTCAATCGTCGCAAAACCCTTTCATAGGCCTTTTCAACCTTGGAAACAGGAAAAAGTCGCAGAGCGCCAAGTCTGGTGAACACGGTGGGTGAGGTATGACAACGGTGTTGTTTTTGACCAAATAATCTCTCGCAAGCCAAGATGAGTCAGCATTATGAGGTGCATTATCATGATGCAAGAGTCATGAATTGTTTTTCCATAACTCCGGAGGTTTTTTTCGTATTTCTTCACACAAACGACGCACAACTTCAAGGTAATACTCCTTATTTACCGTACGGTCTTGTGGTAAGAACTCTAGATGCACTACGCGATGGTAATCGAAGAAAACAGTGAGTAAAACCTTGACATTTGATCGAGCTTGGCGTCATTTTTTTCGTCTTGGCTCTCCTGGACCCTTCCATTAAGACGATTGGGCTTTGGTTTCGATGCCAAAACTATATACCTATGATTCGTCACCCATGATCATCGTTGACGATGTGACGTTGCTTTTGGTCAAAATTCAGCAACTTCGCTGTCACACGCTTCATGCCCAACATTTCCGAAAAGATTGCAAGGTATGAGCCAACGGATATGCCGACATACTCAGCAACTTCTCTAATTGAGATTCGACGATTCTCCGTAACAATTTCCTACACTTTCTCAATATTTGCATCGGCTGTTGATGTGCTGGGGCGTCCAGAGCGAGCGTCGTCATTCAAATCTCCTCGACCAAATGTGTAAAGCAGGTACCATTTGTAAACATTTTTTTAACTCAGAGTACTTTTACCGTATGCCACTGTCAACATTTCAAGTATTTTTGAGCATTTAATTCTATTTTTTACACAAAATTTGATGTAACTTCTTTGGTCAACTTTTTTGGCCGACTGGCTGATGTATCAATTACCCTGTTATTGTAAGTCTCAGCGCCGATTCTGTCTCTGAATGTAACCAAGTCTACCGGCTACCGGAAGAGTTACCAACCTCCATCCATTGGGCGTTATGGGCATTATGAATACTTTTCATATCCAATGGGAGACCCTGGTATGTATACCCAATATCTTAACGATTTTTTCTATTTGCAAAAAAAGAAAGGTATCTAGGCTTTTGCACACCGGCTAAAAGAAGTCCTTAGTATACGCTAATACGCCGAACACTTTGAACGAGCTTGAGGACGAATTCGATCCGCTATTGCGTATTGCATAATAAGGAAGAGCAAATCCGCTGACGTTTTTACTGGCTCATTATCTAACTACTATTCGCCTTAAAAATCATAGATTGATATGTAATGTTTTTTTAAAGGAGAACGTCACTAGATGACATCCACATAAATGAAGGATTTAAAAAGTGGTAAGCACTACTTTCTACTTTCTCCTCATTTATTTTTAGATCGCTATTTTACAAGTCGAGCACTTGTTAGTTTTATTAGCCCACCTTTAACCGATGCTAAAAGGCAAGTAGTAAAAGCGGCTTTGGGCGCGCAATGGCAAATAATGAAATTAAAGTTCTGTGGATAAATTACGTAAATTAACCTGAGTGCTCCTTGGTTGGGCTATATGTATGTATGCGCATGCAAGCCATCGTTGCTGAAAGTTGGGAATTCCAACAAACTGGGGAAGACCCTGATGCATTGCTGTCGAAGAAAAATGCTCAAAGTTTTCCTCGCCTTGAGCGTAAAAGAAGCGCAGACAAGTAATCCAGCGGGATAAATGTGAGGCACTCAACTTGGAGCCATTGCTTCCCATACTGCTGTTGCAACTACAGCTGTTAATGCAGCTGCTCATGCTGATGTTGATGCAAAAGTGTGCAACTCAAGTGCACCCAGTTGTTCCGTTGTGAAATAAAGCATTAGGGTTGAAACACAACTACTAGCATGCAGCTACTTAGTTGCCGGAGTTTACTGCTTTTTGTTGCTAATAAACAATGCCACGGAATGTGTGGCAATCGCTGGTGCTGCTGCTGCACTGAGTGTAACAATTTTTCTTAACTGCACAATGCGTGTACGAGTATTTGCAATTAGGTGGAATTTGTGGCATTTCACGCAACATTTATTTTAGTTGAGCTGCAATGAGCGCAGCAAAAAGGTAAGACTGCAAAGTGGAAATTGTTGAAAAGTGTGCTAATCAGCATGGAAGCCTGCGTGGCTGTTTAGTTGGCAGGTTGTTCGGTTGGTTAGATGGTTGCTGCTTTCAAAAGAGTGTCTGAATTGTAGTAAAGTGAAATAAGTATAAAATGTGTATGTGTGCAAGTTTAATAAAATTAAGTGAACGCTATTTATGTTACTTGTGCCAAGGATATAAGGGAGTTGTAAAATTTAAAGGAAAAGTAATAGGAACTTCGCGAAAGCTGATTACAAAAGTAACTGTGTAGTGAAACTGTAAAGTAGTGAGGTGTGAGACCCTATTCACAAAACGCGTGAACCCTTAACAACTATGGAAACGCACAATTGATAAAGTGATGATTCAATAATAAAAGGTTTGCTCAGTGAGCAAACCGTCTCGTTCCTTCTTAACAAATCGGCTCCCTTTGCAAGACACTGAATTGCTAGCTCTAGAAATTTTGAGTAAAGGTGGAGGAAAAGTACAATTTGTAGCAAAAACATTGCATATTCAAAATGGTGTGTTTACGACCAACAACTCGCTCAAGAGTTTGTATCGGTATGCCCAGGATTAGTATGACAGGGAATACTCAGAACGTTTTGAAATACCAGTGCTATTTGTGTTATTTACAGTAACTTAAAAGATTCATCTCGGTCCAAAAATGGAATTAAATCGTGAACATTTTCGTGCGATTATTTTTTACAACTTTCGACGTGGATTAACTCAGCAACATTGCATGGATGAACTTAATTCATTTTTTGGCGATGAAGCTCCATCAAGGACCAGTGTTTATCGATGGTATGGTGAATTCAATCGTGGTCGTAGTTCACTCCAAGACGAATTTCGTGAAGGTCGTCCAAAATCAGTTGTTGTTCCGAAAACCATTGATGCTGTGCGCGAACTGATATTGCAAGATCGTCATGTGACCTATCGTGAGATTGAGGAAATCTTAGGCATTAGTGGGACCAGCATACATTCAATATTGTCAAACATTTGACTGGCAAAAAAATTTGTTCGCGTTGGATTCCACACAATTTGTCAATCCCTCAAAAAAAGGCTCGTGTCGATTGGTCGAAGGAAATGCTCAAAAAATACGATCTCGGGGCTTCGAAACACGTCTATGACATCGTGACAGGTGATGAATCATGGATTTACGCGTATGAGCCCGAAAGTAAACAGCAGTCGACTGTATGGGTGTTTCAAGATGAGCCAAATCCAACAAAAGTTGTTCGCGGACGAAGCACTTCCAAGCAAATGGTCGCCTGTTTTTTCAGAAAAACTGGACATGTCGCAACCGTACCACTAGAACAACGCAGAACAGTAAATTCTGAGTGGTACACAACCATTTGTTTGCCAGTTGTCTTGCAAGAAATTAGGAAAACCAATCGCCAAAGACGGATCACTCTTCACCAGGACAATGCGAGCTCTCACACATCGGCTCAAACAACTGCATTTTTGAGCACCCAAAACATCGAATTAATGGGTCATCCGCCGTATAGTCCTTACTTGGCACCGAATGACTTCTTTTTATTCCCGTACGTAAAAAACAAACTGAGAGGTCAACGTTTTTCGACACCTGAAGAAGCGGTTGCGGCATTCAGAATGCATGTTTTGGAGGTACCTCATTCAGAGTGGCAAAAGTGCTTCGACAATTGGTTCAAACGCATGCAAAAGTGTATAGATCTTCATGGAGAATATTTTGAAAAACAATAAAGTGATTTTCGATGATTAAAATTTGTTTATCCTGACATATAAAAGGCACCCCTCATATTTTATAATTTTTTTTATACACCCAACTCCCTTTTTACACGGTCTTTTTTAACCGAAATTTTTGAAACATAAAAAATTTAACCTTTACATGCTCCCTTGTTTGTATGTTTGTATACTGCAGATGTCTAGTTAACAATTAATATGACTGATGTACGACGCCGTTTGCAAAAATTATAAATTTTCCAGAAGGGTGATTAATTTGGCTAATAACAGGACTTATTACGACGAAATGCCGACACAAGCCGTTTATAATTTGAATAAAACTGAACATATCTGATTTAGTATCTGACAAATGGTATCTACCGATGATACCATATTTGGTCCAATCCATAATAAACTTGCCCGCTTGTTATCAAGTAGCGATCAATAGCTGTAGAATTGATGTTTTTCCTAATTTCAAATTGAATTTTTATATTATTTAATATTTTTAATTATTTTTATTATTAACTTATTGATTGAATTGTACACAAGTTTTAATTCTTTTGTAATAAAACGAATGGTTTCTATTTTGTAAATCTTATGTCAAAAATTACTTCATGGATACTTCCACTGTTTTTCGAGGAAAATATTTAGAGTTTTACAACTTACACGATTTTTTAAGGGGACAGATACCTGTAAAATTTCGAAAAAATTGCTTTCATAAAATTTTAATATAATCCTTTAAGAATATGTCAAAAAATTTTTAGAACGCAAATTTAAGTATTTCTTATTTTGAACCATGACGACTCTATTATTTGCGTTCGAGCGCTGGGAGAGGTATAGTTATGTATTTTAACTTTAGACGCGTTTTTCTCAAAACTATGTTTTTCGAACTGGCGTACACGATCTCCCTGAAATTTTGCACACATCTTTTTTATGATATTAATAATTTTTTCGAAGGAAAATTCGCCCCAAAATTAATTTTTTTTTAAGCATTTTATTCTACGATTTTTTTCCATTTGTTTTTAGTTCATATAGAATTTATGACATAAATAAACAAAAAAAAAATTGGTTTTTTTTAATCAGGTCACTAAGGCCGATGCTATGATACAATGCCCGCCGATTGAGAAGCCCCGCTGCGACCTTCCTGGAAGAATTGAGGGTACATCCGCCGTTTTAAAGGATTAAAAGAAAAAAATTATATTATTATAATGTATAAATAAACACTGGCTGTACACAGCAGTGGCTAGGCCTATTCTCTACTATGGCATTGTAATATAGTGGAATGCCCTTGACAAGGGGGTGAACATAAAAAAACTTGACAAGGTTCAGAGACTAGTATCTATTCTCATAACTGGCGCGATGTCAACCACACCATCGAAAGAAATGTATGCGACATTAAACTTCCTGCCGGTAGATCTGCAGGCAAAATACATCGCGCGCAGCACGGCAATAAGGCTGAACACTCTAAGTAAGTGGTCAAATAAGAGCTACGGCAAAATCCTGGCTGGCACTTCGGAGATTCCCGGATTGAAGGACTATGCACTCCCGCTCACACTTGCCATTACATCGTTCACGACCGTCCTACCCTCAAGAGAAAAGTGGGAACGAGACGATGTAAGACAGGGCGAGTCTATCCATGTATACACAGATGGCTCAAAGCTCGAAGGCACGGTGGGCGGAGGTGTATACTCCGAGCATCTGGGGATCTCCTTCAGTTTTCGGCTCCCCGACTACTGTTGTGTCTTTCAGGCCGAACTGATGGCAATAACGAAAGCCGCGATACTGATACAGTGTGATGCGATATCCGGAAATGACATCTACATTTTCACTGACTAGCGAGACTCGGCACCAAGTTGACCGCTGAGTGCATAGACAATAACATAGGCATTCCCTTACAAACATGTCAGCTATTTATTCTTGAAGAAATCGTAAGCAAAGCAAACTAAAAATGGCGTAATGAAGCCACCTGCAAAATCGCCCATCAACTGTGGCCGACTCTTAGTGCTAAACTTACAAAATCTTTGTTAAGCCAAAATAAACACAGTCTTAGCACACTGATAACAGTCATAACGGGACATTGCCTAATAGGTAGGCACGCCCAAAGGATGGGTGTGCAAGCACATGACTTCTGTAGAAGTTGTCTTGATGAGGAAGAGGAGGAGACAATCTTGCACCTTCTGTGCCATTGTCCTGCTCTATCCAGACGAAGATTTGCTATTCTAGGCAAACAATTCTTTAACGAATTGGAAGATCTCAGTTTTGCAGAAATAGGAGATCTTCTAAAATTTTCGAAAAGCGCACAATGGTTTTAGGAGAAATAGGGAAAGCTCCCCCACGCGGCATCACAATGGGCTATGAGCCTGAGTATGTCCCACAAGACAACCGCTTCAACCTAACCTAACCTAATGTATAAATGAACTGTATGCCAATTTTAGAAAAAAATATATGGACTTCTTCATTTTAAATAATTTTAATGAAAATCAGGGAAAATATGGCCACTTACAGGTATCTGTTTTTTACCATATGTCACATTATTTCTTTATACGATTTGTTTTTTGCTCGCATTTGTAAAGAACATATCTTCTTCTTCTTAATTGGCGCTCTAACCGCTTACGCGATTTTGGCCGAGTTTAGCAAAGCGCGCCAGTCGTTTCTTTCTCGTGCTAACCGGCGCCAGTTGGACACACCAAGTGAAGCCAAGTCCTTCTCCACCTGATCTTTCCAACGCAGAGGAGGCCGCCCTCTTCCTCTGCTACCACCAGCTGGTACCGCATCAAATACTTTCAAAGCCGGAGCGTTTGTATCCATTCGGACGACATGACCCAGCCAACGTAGCCGCTGGATCTTTATTCGCTGCGCTATGTCTATGTCGTCGTAAAGCTCATACAGCTCATCGTTCCATCGTCTGCGATATTCGCCGTTGCCAACGTGCAAAGGTCTAAAAATCTTACGCAGAATCTTTCTCTCGAACACTCCAAGCGTCGCTTCATCGGATGTTGTCATCGTCCAAGCTTCTGCGCCATACGTTAGGACGGGCATGATGAGAGTCTTGTAGAGTGTTAGTTTTGTTCGTCGAGAGAGGACTTTACTGCTCAATTGCCTACTTAGTCCAAAGTAGCACTTGTTGGCAAGAGAGATTCTACGTTGGATTTCAAGGCTGACATTATTATCGGTGTTAATGCTGGTTCCTAAATAGACGAAGTCTTTTACAACCTCGAAATTATAACTGTCTACAGTGACGTGGGTGCCGATACGCGAGTGCGCCGACTGTTTGTTTGAAGACAGGAGGTACTTCGTTTTGTCCTCGTTCACCACCAGACCCATTCGCTTTGCCTCTTTATCCAGTTTGGAGAAGGCAGAACTAACAGCGCGGTTGTTAAGGCCCATGATATCGATATCATCGGCATACGCCAACAATTGTACGCTCTTATAAAATATTGTGCCTGAGCGATTAAGTTCTGCGGCTCGTACGATGCTCTCCAACATCAGGTTAAAGAAGTCACACGACAGCGAGTCACCCTGTCTGAAACCTCGTTTGGTATCAAACGGCTCGGAGAGGTCCTTCCCAATTCTGACGGCGCTGCTGGTGTTGAGTAACGTCATCTTACATAGCCGTATTAGTTTTGCGGGGATACCAAATTCAGACATCGCGGCATACAGGTAACTCCTTTCCGTACTGTCGAATGCAGCTTTGAAGTCGACGAAAAGATGGTGTGTGTCGATTCTCCTTTCATGGGTCTTTTCCAAGATTTGGCGTATTGTGAATATTTGGTCGATGGTAGACTTTCCAGGTCTGAAGCCACACTGATAAGGTCCAATCAGTTGGTTGACGGTGGGCTTCAGCCTTTCACACAATACGCTCGCTAGAACCTTATAGGCGATATTTAGAAGACTAATCCCGCGGTAATTGGCACAAATTGCAGGATCGCCCTTCTTATGGATTGGGCAGAGCACACTTAAATTCCAATCGGCAGGCATGCTTTCATCCGACCATATTTTGCATAGGAGCTGATGCATGCACCTTACCAGCTCCTCGCCGCCATGTTTGAACAGCTCATCCGGCAGTCCGTCGGCGCCCGCGGCTTTGTTGTGCTTTAGCCGCTTTATCGCTATTCTCACCTTGTCACGGTCGGGTAGCGGAACGACAATTCCGTCGTCAACGATTGGGGTATCGGGATCTTCACTTTCTCGGTGACATGCGCAGCTGTCACTGTTTAATAGGTTCGAGAAGTGTTCCCTCCATAATTTAAGATTGCTCTGTACGTCAGTCACCAGTTCGCCGTCTTTGTTCTTACAGGAAAACGCCCCGGTCTTGAAACCTTCTGTAAGCCGCCGAACTTTCTGGTAGAATTTTCGGGCGTTGTTCCTGTTGGCCAGCATCTCAAGCTCTTCGCACTCACGTATTTCGGCCTCTCGTTTCTTCTTTCGGATAATACGTCTCTCTTCCTTTTTCAGCTCTCTGTAGCGATCCCACATGGCTCGCGTTGCGCCCGATCGCAGCGTGGCTCTATAGGCGGCATCTTTTCTTTCTGCGGCAGCATGACATTCCTCGTCGTACCAGTTGTTTTTTCGGGCTCGCCGGAATCCGATTTCTTCTTCGGCGGCGGTACGTAGGGAACGAGAAATGTTGCTCCATTGCTCGCGCATGCCGGGTTGTTGGGCAGTGCTCTCCGAGAGTAGGAGTGAGAGTCGAGTGGCGAATCTTCTGGCTGTCTGTTGTGATTGCAGCTTTTCGATGTCGAACATTCTTTGCGTAGGTAGATGTACGTTTTTTGCTGCACAGAGGCGGGTGCGTAGCTTGGCTGCAACAAGGTAATGATCCGAGTCGATGTTGGGTCCTCGGATCGTACGTACATCTAATACACTAGAAGCGTGTCTTCCATCTATCACAATATGATCGATCTGGTTTCGCGTTTTTCGATCAGGAGACAGCCAGGTGGCTTGGTGAATCTTCTTATGCTGGAATCTGGTGCTGCAGACTACCATGTTTCGGGCCCCGGCGAAGTCGATCAGCCTCTGTCCGTTACCGGATGTTTCGTTGTGTAGGCTGAATTTTCCGACTGTTGGACCAAAAATTCCCTCCTTGCCCACCCTGGCGTTGAAGTCGCCAAGCACGATTTTTATGTCGTGGCGGGGGCAGCGCTCATAGGAACGTTCCAGGCGCTCATAGAAGGAATCTTTGGTCGCGTCGTCCTTCTCTTCCGTCGGGGCGTGGGCGCAAATTAGCGATATGTTGAAAAAACGGGCTTTGAATCGGATTGTTGCGAGACGCTCGTCCACCGGAGTGAACGACAGTACTTGGCGACGAAGTCTCTCTCCCACAACAAATCCGACACCGAATTTGCGCTCCTTTACATGGCAGCTGTAGTAGACGTCGCAAGGTCCTATGGTTTTCTTTCCTTGCCCCGTCCATCGCATCTCTTGGATGGCAGTGATGTCAGCCTTTACTCTCACGAGGACATCAACCAGCCGGGCAGAGGCACCTTCCCCATTAAGGGACCGGACATTCCAGGTGCATGCCCTCAAATCATAATCCTTAGTTCGTTTGCAGGGGTTGTCATCAATGTAGGGAGGTCTCATCCGAGGCTTTTTAAAACTTTTCATTGGGGGCGATTTTT